>JAJOOH010009676.1:0-33212 GCA_029582605.1 Solanum gracilifrons | reverse complement strand
TATTCAAATTGTGTATAATCCACATTTTAAAGGTTTTACTAGAAATACAATTAAAAAGGCTATCTTTGATTATCAAGCTCAACATTTTCAATATCTTCGTTGTTTATTTTATTATAACCATTGTAAAATAGCTATTACTTCTGATATGGGCCGTAGTGTAAATGGTAATGATTATTTCACTATTATTGCGCATTGGATTGATGAAAATTGGACATTGCAAAAAAGAATTTTAGGTTATAAATATTGTGAAATGCATAAAACCGGTAGTTATATAGCTCAAACAATTATAGATGTTTTACAAAACTATGGAGTTTATGATAAAATAAGTAGTGTCAGATTAGATAATGCTTCTAATAGTAGAACTGCTGTTGAAATACTAAAACCGTCTCTTTGCCTTATTTATATTGATTGTTTTTATATTAGGTGTGTTGCACACATATATAATTTGATTGTTAGAGATGGTATAGCAATGTTTGATGATGGTTGCACAAAAGTTGAAATGGCATGTCATTTTATTTTTAAATGTCAAGTTAAGTCTAGACGTAGAGATTGTGAAATTTAAACTTTTCTACTTTTAAAGTTTGAAAGTTTGTATTTAAAACTTTAAAACTATAAATTATTTTTCTTCTAATAAAATTATAAGAGTTTTAATATTATTTGTGTAATGTTCCTAATTTTTTAATTTTAATTAAAAAAAATTTAATTATAATAGTTGGGACCCGGTTTTCGGTCCTGTCCGGTACCGATCCGAGACGGGTACACTGAATTTTTTCCGGAATTACCAGTTTTGGTTTGTCTCGGTTTCTGTTCGGTTCCGGCCCATGGAGCCCGGTTCCGTTTCGGTCCGGTAGTCCCGGTTCAGATCCCGTTGTCAGCCATAGGTGTTACAATAATGCACTGTAGGCATCGTATAACTCTCTAACCTAGATTGGTATGTAAGAGCCACGATGTTTTGTGAAGATCTCGAAATTGTGGTATTTCAGGGACCCCATCACTTATGGATACTTATCAATAACCCCATCAATGGAAAGTCATTTCTCCTCAATGATTGTTGTCAGACCATTCGCCTTTGATTTATTCATTGATCCATGTTTGGGACATTTAACTGGATGTGCCAGAACTAATGCTTGCCCTGGAGCTGGAGGAGTTGGAGTTATGGATTGACTATCTTTGATCTGATATGGACCATGTATCTTTTTTTTATCGTAACTCAGCCCTCCTTGCCTCTGTCTGGTAATCTTCGTTAGACTCTGCACTCTCACTGTTATATGAGGGTGGCTCGGTGGTGTAGAAGCATATGTTGTCAAAGCTTGCGTCGGATAATTCGAGGGCTTTGCCCTTCCCCTTGCTTTTTGAGGTTGAGGTAGCCTTGCCCCTAGGTGGAGGTGTATTTTCTCTGATCACGATTTCTTCCTCCATCCCTCTGGTCGGTTGTTTGGACATATCTACATAATGTTAGAGAGAATAGTGAGTAATTCCATTTTAGTTCAAAATTTCAGACAAATTCGCCGATCTAATCAGTGAATCGCCAAACTTCTTTGGTGATCATAAATATGTCCGCCGAAAGTTACAGAGCTCTCAGAACTTAAGATAAGAATTTAAAGGAGATTTAGGTCTAGTAGGCTAACCACTAAGTGATTCGGCGAACTCAACTTAGCTCGCCGACTGACTTATCGTGCCTGAGATTCAACTCACTTTTCAAAATTGATCGCACATAACTCAAAAGAAAAATTAAACCATGCATTAATGAAATTTTAACCAGATGCATAGCACCCATTATGCCTAGTTTTTAACATTTAGTTTCAAGGTAAGCAGAGTGAAAAAGCAATTTGAACAGTAAAAGCAAGTAGGATCCAATTTATGAATCAGAAGTAGGCATTTGGAAATTTCTACGCATATCAGGAGATCTAATACGCATTAATGGACACCTAGACTGCAGATGATGTTGAAATTTTCAAAAGTGAACGGGGTTTTTCCAGAAACTAACCTTTCTACTGAGTAAACAAAAATGTAATGCTAGGCGGCAACGAAAATCCGAGTTCCAAGCGCTAATCAGTGACTAAAGTACTAATATAAGGTGAGAGAATGTAATTTACTACCTTGGTGTGCAGTTATGGGGTTTTAAAGTGAGAAAGAATGAAGAAGTGTGCGTGTTGGCACTATATGTTGTTCACTTTGTGTCCATTTGGTGACGTTAGTCTTACCTGTCAACCCACTCAGCGTTTCGTCGAAAGGTCATTTATCCCGCCCTTTCTTCAAAAATCTTCAATTTTCAGGGGGTTAATTCGACGGTTTGCATCGAGATCGCCAAACTTCTTGGCGATGCGCCGAGTTGCTTCCCGAGTTCACCGAGTTTTACAGGCTCTGTACAACTCTTGTATTGAGCCAAATGGCAGATCCATTTAGGTTCGCAAACCTGTTTGGCGACTCGCGAAATGGCCTTTCTGCTCGCCAACCTGAAATTTTCTATACTTTCCTCGTTTTAACCTACAACACAACACACCATTATTCATAAAAGTAAAATCCTAAACGTTTAAGACCTTGGGTTGCCTCCCAAGAAGCGTCTTATTTACCGTCGTGGCATGACCCAAATCTTTGCTTCAGTTTCGTTGTTGGGTTTGGCCAGGTCCTCATTAGGCCACCCCCTGTTTCTCTGTTGATGGAGTTGAGGCAACACATGCCTCATCAAGTCCTCGAGCAGTTGGATAGCTTTGGAATGAGACTAAATAATTCGTTTCGTTCCTTCGATGTCTTCTTTCAATCCCTCGAGCTCTTTGTCTTGCTCGGTCACCTTGTGGAGAATTGTTGAGAGCATTCCCTTAATATGCTTGATCTCCTTGTTCTCATTGTTTCTTCTATTATGAAGGGGAATGTATTTATCCTTCCTTTTGCAATGTGCTTCGACCTTCACCATATTTCTCTTTAACTCATCCATTTGGGTTATTTTTGTGGCCATCAAGAGATCCTTTTCAACCTGTTGGCTCATTCTAGCCATATTGTCCAGCAGTTGGACTGTTATTATATATGGCTTCTTTAATGTTCCACTAGGAAGGAGTTGGTCAACCAGCATCTTGCTTGTAGGACCAAGACTTCGGTAGAAGTAATCAATGAGGATTGTACCGGGAAGTTCATGAGTGGGGTATTGAAAGTTAGGATACGATGTCGATACATCATTACCTCTAATGCAGCAAATTCCATTAACAACCGAATATTTCTTGCATTCCCTTATTCAGATTCCGACAAATCACTAAACAAAACTAAGAATTAAGTTAGTAAATTACGACTAAGAAGAAAAAAAATTCTACTAATCTAAAATTTTTCAAATTAAACCACTCCCTGGCAGCGGCGCCATTTTGATGCTTATCGTGACCAACAACACTAACCTACGATATGAGTGTCTACGATCGTCGATAGTATAGTAACCCAACTAAAGGTTGGGGTCGTGTCCCAAGGGAGTGGTTTTGAGAATTGATAGAAAAATAAAATTTAGCTTTAATTAGTCGTAGCTAAAGACATTAACGAACAAAAACATGATAAATTAAAGGGGGTCATAGAAAAGTGTCACAAGTAGTAAAAATAGCAAAAATTAACAAGAAAATCAAGTATGGGAAAATGTTCTTGGGGTGTGACCGCAATACAAGTTGAGATAATTCATTGTGTACGTGCTTACAATAGGAAATTTGCAAGATAATAGTGACTAGGCTAAGCTTTAGATGGAAATTAGTTCCCTCTTGGGCAACTTACCCCGTTTCAAATAGGTTCCTCTCCGACACCCATTTGCTGCATGAAGACCAGCCTACACCTTACCCCACTCACTCTCTCGAGATGAGTGTTAGGATATGGGACTAGGGCTTACCCTCTTGGGCTGAACCTCGCTCCTTAGGACATCACTCTAGTGGTCTTGGTTTCGCGACCTCCCTCTCGGGCAAGCCGAAAACACATGGGTGGTTTTGTATTTGCAACTACAAACACATTAAATTAAACCACAACCACTAGGTGAAATCACTATTTAAATACATCTACCCTATCAGCAAGCAAGACCCAGCAACAATAACAACAAATATTTGCTAAATCACACCCCAAGAATGGGGTTTTTAGCCACACATCAAGAAATAACAAAATACACCTAAAGTGATACGAAAATCAAATGGGTATAAGAAATTAAACCTTGATATAATCAAAGGAAGAAGAATGGAGAACCACTTCCAACTTGGAGAAGATGAAATCCTTCTCTCTTCAAGTCTCCCACAAAACCCTCTCCAAACTTGAGAGAAAATATCTAAAAACGTACTATTCTATTTTGAAAATAATAATTATGGTTCGGAACTTATAAAATTAATAAAGAGTTTAGTATTTATAGCCATAATAAATTAGTGTAGGCAGATAGTTCGGCGAGGTTAGTCGAGTCTGCCGAATGACTCGGCGACTCTACCTTCTTCTGGCTTATCGTCGTTGAGTGCTTGCCTACAGCATCGTCACGTTCTGGAGCATTGGGCGGTATAGTACTGCTTCACGGAACTATTCGGTGAAGCGCCGACTGCTCCTTTCATCGCCTTTTTGATCCTCTTCCTTCAGGGCTTCTCATACTGGAACAAAGGGCAGAGTCTTTCCTTTCGGCGAATCGCCAAAGGTTCTTGACGATGCTCATGCTTCAGCTTCTTCGTTCTTTTCAGCCTTTTTGTTCCTTTTTGCGCCTAAGTGTCCATGTTTCCACTAAAACTTCAAATACCTGAAATTTAAGAGCTTTCATTAGATATTGAGACAAAATAAGCATTCGAGGACACTATTTCTATCAAAATAAAGCCCTAAATGAGTCCAATTTGTGGACTCAGCAGTAACCCTAGCTCATAAGCCACTTTTCCTACTCTTTTCAAGATCTCGTAAGGGCCTACATATCAAGGACTGAGCTTCCCCATTTTGCCAAATCTCATCACCCCCTTCATATGTGACACTTTCAGGAAAACCCAATCATTAATTTGGAACTCCAAGTCCCTTCTCTTTACATCTGCATAGGACTTCTGGCGACTCTGGGCTGTCTTAAGTCTATCTCTACTGAGCTGAACTTTTTCCATGGCAACAGGAACCGAATCTGGCCCTATCAAGGTTGCTTCACCTACTTCAAACTAACCAACTGGAGATCTGTATCTACGCAAGTAAAATGCCTCATAAGGGGCCATCTGAATACTAGAATGGTAGCTATTATTGTAGGTGAACTCTATAAGAGGAAGGTGATCATCCTAACTACCTTTGAAATCGATCACGCAATCTCTCAACATGTCCTCTATGGTCTAAATGTTATGCTATGACTGACCATTTGTCTGTTGATGAAATGCGGTGCTAAGATTAACCTAAGTACCAAGACCTTCCTGAAATGACTTCAAGAAATGAGTGGTAAACTAAGGCCCTCCATATGAGACGATAGACAAAGGAACCCCATGAAACTTGACTGTCTCATTAATGTAACGCATGGTGTAGTCCTCCGCCGAATCTATAGTCTTAACAGCCAAAAAGTGTGCAGACTTAGTAACTCTGTCAACTAACACCCATATGGAGTCATGCTGTCTGCGAGTATGAGGTAAACCTGTAATGAAGTCCATGTTGCTCACTTCCCATTTCCAAGTATGAATATTGATCTCTTCAGTAATACCTCCTAGTTTCTGAAGTTCTACCTTCACTTGCTAGCAATTAGGGCACTTAACCACAAAATCCGCTATATCCCTTTTATTACCACTCCTCCAAAAGACTTCCTGCAGATCGATGTGCATCTTAGTGGAGCCTGGATGAATAAAATACCTGGAGTTATGGGTTTCTGCAAGAATCTGTTGTCTCAGCTCACCCACATGAGGAACACATAATCGACCCTGATTACAAAGCACACCATCTCCCCCTTCGGAAAAAACCTCAACTCTTTGATGATGAACTGCACCCTTTAGTTACAGCAATATCGGATTGATGTCTTGCTTTTTCTTAACCTCCACTACCAATGAAGATTCTGACCCATTCTGAACTGTTACACCACAATCTGACATGCTCATAAGGCAAACTCCCAAACGAGCAAGACTGTGAACATCTTTTGGTAGTTCTTTTCTCTCTTCCTCAACATGTGCTACACTAACCATAGATAGTTTTGTAAGGAAATATGCTACTACATTGGCCTTACCAGGATGGTAATGCACAATCATATCATAATCCTTGAGGAACTCAAGCTATCTCCTTTGCCGAAGATTCAACACTTTCTGGGTGAACATCTACTGAAGTCTCTTATGGTCTGTGAACACCTCTACATGAACACCATACAAGTAATGTCTCCAAATCTTACGTGCAAACACCACTGCTACATGCTCTAGGTCATGAGTTGGATAATTCTTCTCATGCACCTTAAGTTGTGTAGATGCATAAGCTATAATCTTACCTCGCTGCATCAATACACAACCTAAGCCAACTCTGGATGCATCACAATAGATAACATAACCATTTGAACCCTCTAGTAGAGTCAAAACAGGAGTTGTAGTCAACCTACTTTTCAGTTCTACAAAGCTTTTCACAAAATCATCTGACCACTGGAACTTAACATTTTTCTGAAGTAACTTAGTCAATAGAGAATCCATGGATGAAAATCCTTCCACGAACCTTCTGTAATAACCAGCCAAACCTAAGAAACTTCTGATATCTGATGGAGAGGTAGGTCTGGGCCACTGTTTCACTACTTCTATTTTCTGAGAATCCACTCGGATCCCTTCGCTAGACACAATATTCAAAAGAAATGCAACAGACTACAACCAAAACTCACACTTACTAAACTTAGCGAAATAACTGGCGATCTTTGAGAGTTTTGATACGTCCAAACTTACACTTCAATTAAGAAGTATAAACGGTCAGAGTCAATTTATAGAACTCAACTTGAGTTGAGGTCGATCCCACAAAGAATTTCTTTATAGAGATGAATACATTGTCGCGTTTCCCCAAATATTGTTATTATTTCCTAAAGAGAAAGATTGTGGAAAGTAAAATGGGTTTAGTTATAAAGTCCTAGTAACTAAGATTGGTAAGGAAAAATCCAGATTAACAATTAACAGAGTATTAATTCTAAAAGAATTTCGATAATTAAATGAAACTAGGACTTTGTTCACAATAACGATGCATCTAGTGTTTTTCCTTAAATGAGTTTCAGGCAATTCATATCTTCAAAATACAAGTGAGTTACTTATTTCTAACACTTCTCAGTCTAATTAGATAAGTTTCACTCAAGCCCTCTCAATCCTAGAGTGTTAACAAGTTTTACCCTTGCTTACAATAGTGTTAAAGTTCTTTTCTCTCAAACATTAACTTTGACTCCATTTCTTAAGGTTAACCTAGATTTTCCCAACTATCATTTTTCTCTAGAAAGAATGACAGATACATGCTACACTCTAATGCGTCCACACATTAGAATACATGAATAACGAAAGCTAAATTATAATTTGCAAATACAAATCACATTCCACTCGTCCTACGAAATTACACTTAGATTTACGTCATAGATCTCACAATCCCAGATGTGGTATTTAGCCACACATGATACACGTAAACATATAGATTTATATAATGAAAACATGATAAGAAAGTACTTACGAAAATAAGCAAGATCAATAAGCACATTGATGATTCAAAATCCGAAAATCCAACTTCAAAATCGATTCGATGTTAATCATTCAGAATGAAAGCTAAGAATATTTGAAACTTCATACTTCGTTCGAGATAAGACGAGATAAATACTAAAAATGACCTAATTAATTCAAATAGAATTTTTAAAAAGAGTCTTACTCGAAGTAGGACTAATCTGTCACGCAGCTTCACGACTGCCTCCACGATCTGCCAAGGGCTTCAAGGTCCGTGAATCCCTTCATGGTCTTCACTTGAACTCATCCAAAATAGGTTTTTCAAGGCCAGTACACTGGATCATCACCTTGGACACCACCATGACTCGTGACCATTACCACGGTCCGTATAGTTTTTCGTGGTCTTCACTTGACCGATTCCCTCTTTAACTTTTCAATGCCTATTCACTGGATCATCACCACGGACACCACCACGACTCGTGACAATGATCACGGTCTGTATAGTTGTCCATGGTCTTCACTTGACCAATTCCATCTTCAAATTTTCATAGCCTATTCACTAGATCATCATCACGACTCTCATCACAAACCTTTTTTAGGACCACGACCCGTGAGGTCATTTGTGGTCTTCACTTCATTTAATTAACTTTCAGCATTTCCTACCTTAGGCACTGGTTCAACTCTACAAGAAGCTCCACGATCAGTAGTGAAGACCACGACCCGTGAGGTCATCCGTGGTCTTTACTTTCTTCAATTCACTTTCACTGAATTTTCTTATTTTCTATCTTCTTTCACGTCCACGTGTTAAACCTGTACAAACACTACCAAACACATTATATCCATATAACTACACCCGATTTTAGTACTAATTCTTCCTTTTCAAAAATCAAATGTGCCAAGATTTCGTGGCACATGAACACCCTCAACTTAGAACCATTACTCGTTTTATTTTTTTTTACTCTGTGCAGCACCCATCTCAATCACTAATTATATCCCAAACCATCAATCTAATATGCAAGGATCAATATATGACATCCCATTACTCACAGTCGACCATGCCTATGCATGTGTACTATCAGCTAACACAATCTACTATCAAATGCAATCACTGTGTCTTAACACCAAAGAAGTCCCTCACTCATGATAATTTTGACTCTGTTCTACGCTCGCACTCTAAAAGAACTTCTAACACTAACAACAAAAGACCATAGGATTTCCCTTTCTTTCTATGCTTTATCTTTCAAACACCCGGAATAGGATCACTGTAGGACTTTATCAGCTTGTAACATAGGCTCAGGCTAGGGAATGGATATTTGTGTTTGTGTGTGACTAGTCCCTTGGTTCTCCAAAGTTTCGATCGCACAAAACTTTTTCTGAGTGATTCCCAGGTTTTATTCATTTCGGTACCTCCCATCAGCCATTAATTTTTTTCTTCTTTTTATTTTTCTTTCCTTTTCATTCTTTTTTTTTTCATTATGTGCTTTCAGCTAACTAGTTGAAACTTTTATTTTTTTCCACTTTTCCTTTTTGCTCGGGTTGGAATCACCCTTAACTTAGGCCTTTGGCCTGAGTTGTGACATGGTATCTTCGGAGACCCAAGGATATGATGTTTAATGGGTAAGAACAAAATTTGTTTCCAAGCTCAAATCGGGTTCAAGTGATAAGCATATTATTTGGTTATTTTATTTTGAGTTTTTAATGGCTTAGCAAAAATGGCCTACTGATCCTTTCCTGTCCAGTTATTCTTAAATTTAAGCAAGACTACTCGGGCAAGTTTTAGTTTCCGCTCATAGCGTTAGACTTCCAGTAAACCTCACACACACATTACACATGACTACATTCTCCAGTTTCTTCGTTCACCAAATTATTTTTAGATTAGCAATGTTCAACATGTGAGTACCTAAGATTTCATCTAGAGAGCCTAACAATCAAATTTCAGATTAAGGTTATCATGTCAAACATAACTAGTTTCTGCACAACTCAACACAAAAACTTCACAATTTTCACAAAAACAAAAACACACAGCAATCAACATTATCAGACAAACATAGAGTCTATCTCCATTCATAGTAATAGCTAACATTGGTAAGTTACTCACCACCCCCTTCCCAAACAGAAGGTCTTTGCCCTCAAAGTCAATAAATAAAAACAAAAGAGGGCTATGAGGAGGGGTTATACCTACGGCGCTCTAGGCGCCGATAGCCAGATCAGTGTCGGCACCGTTATCAACAGGTGCATCCTAAGAACCCAACTCTGGATCAAGCTAGCTACCAATAACCTGAACGGGTTCTCTGCTACCAAAAGTGCCAGCTAAAACCGCATCTCGTTATTGTTGTGCAAGTGCTTCTACTTTTCTTGTCGTTCTTCTCAAAGCCCTGCAGGATTTCTTTTGTTGTCTTCTTTCTACCTTGGATAGGTCAGCCGACAGCTCATCATCAGATTCTCCAGCTTTGTGTTTTCTTTTGTTGGACTTGCTTTTAGGGAGTTCCCCCCAAAGGTCATCAAGGGACTGAGTGTAAGGTGCATGATTGAGCAATTGCATCAAGGACTCTGGCATGACCATAGTGGGCATATGTACTGGCTTTGCAACTAGTTGATCAACTTGAGATCGCAGCTCGGCCAATTGTGTCTTGAGATCTTCAGTACTTGCTGACCCTGCAACCTGTAACCGATCTTGGACAAGGATCTCCAAACCATCCATCTTGTCCTTTAAGATAGCTAGCTCCTTTCGCATCTCATATTTTATCATTTTTTCCACAACTAACACATCTCGCTCTATTAGCTGGGGAATTCGGTGTACAATTTGCTTGACTAAGGTCATGGTTTGGCACTGATCTGCGACTAATTTCTCAAGGAATATAGTAAGAATACTAACAAAAGTACGTAGAGCCTGTGAGGCTGAAGTTGGTGGGGGTGGTGCCTCTGTAGATTGTTGTGATGACTCCTCTTGCTCTGGCCCTTTCTCCGCCTGTGGAATATCAATTGGTACATGAGGAACAACTGCCAAAGAACCCACAGCTCAAAATTTCGCACCAAAGAGATGGTTAGCACCATGTTTGATAATGGATGCCTGGGTGAGTTTGAATTCCTCACCACATATATCCACTAGCCTGTTTGGGGGAATGTTTGCTTGTCGACACAATTTCGCTATCAGATAGGGAAATGGAAGTTCGACTCTCTCATTTAGTGCCTTGTCCTATATTTCTGTAGCTATAATATTACCCACATTTACTAGATAACCAACGATGATGAAATCTACCAAGGACGCCAGTGAGGGAGAAAGGGTTTTATCATTTCCAATAGGCCACAACTTAGCACGGACAATAGCTCACCAGAGCTTGCCTGGAAAAGACAGTGAAGCCTTAGTGATGAGAACCCATGTGCCTGTAACCCAAGAAACATTCTCCCCATTTAAAGCAATTTTCCTTGCAATCAAGCGCAAGACCCGCTCTCGAGAACTCTGAACCTCCATCTTAGTTTCAGTGGTGACTGCATGATATTTGCCTCAAAAAGGCCAACTGAATCTGGCGTTGTGTATTCTGGGCTATGCAACATCATGTTGATAGTAGCCTCAGAGATTTCCACATATGTGCCCCGAACCATAATAGGGTTGAGTGGACCTAAGGTACTGGCAATGTCCTTCTTCCCCCGTTAAGTTGTATCAGTTTCTGCAACAAAGTTCATCAATGTGGCTGCATAAGAAGCATAAAACTCTCTGGTGAGGTGGCTAGAATATTCTCCAAGCACGTTGTTCATCCAGTTAAATTGATGAAACTGAAATATCATGTAAATGTCAGGGAATGATTTGATATCATCCACCACCACTACGGTCTCGGGAATGATTGGTTTCTTCTTAAAGACGCCAGACTTAGTCATAATTCCATTATTAAAGAACTCTTCGAACCTGTTCACAGTCACATAGAGCAAAAATAGTCGATCTGTTGTTATCTAGCTGCAAGGTTGTGTTCATGGATGTGAATATATCAGACCATGGCATCATTGGTGGTAATCTCCTCATCCCCCTCCACAGCACATGTCTCTTCCTGTACCCCAGTCTCAGCTTCTGTTTCTGATACGCTCAAATTACACCTCCCTAAAAAAGTACAAGGGATCGTTATCAAGTAAAGAACCCAACTTGTAGTTAGGGGTCGATCCCATGAGGAATATGGTTTTGACTTAAACTTAACTTACGATTATATTCAATTAGTCAACGTATTTCCGAGACATGTAAGTAAAAGGAGGGGGTTTGGGTAACAAATAACCGATTGTAGTGGAGAGAACAAGTGAGTAAGATTTGAACTTTAGTTGTTATCAATAAGAGAAAGTAACTAGGGTGTATGTGTTCCCCATAAGCTCATAATGCGATAATCCTAGTAATAATAATCCTTTCCTAGCGTATCACATGCAAATTGGTAAGTAATGTATCTTTAAGTCCTTGGTCTAGAAAATAGAGAGTTTCACCCCGCACCTTGGTATAATTTACTAACCCTTACCTTTACCTCATATTAGATATCACATCAATCTATGACTTAGTTTTCACCCTCGCACCAATTGACATTAGACTATTAGATAGTATCACACAAAGGGAGTTCTAACGTTGCGCAACATTAAAAAGACTTCTAAACGAAAGAATTATCAATGCGTGCAATAAGACTATTCATACTATGTTAATCGTTCATGGTTCCCACAACCCTAGTTATGGATATAGTTACCCATAGTAGCAAGAACACAATTCATATTTTTAGAAGAAGAATTCATGAATATATGTAATGAGAAGAAGAGATCCAAAAACTTAACTTCAATTTCAAAGTTAAATTCTTCAAAACGAACTTAGGAGATCAAGAATTGCTAGAAGTGCAAGATAATCTTCAAAGACAAAAACTAGAACTAAAAAAATAATGTCTAACCCCCAAAAACAAGGTTTACATCCCCTATTTATAGAAAAACATGTCCTAACTAAAATGGAAACAAAAAAAGGAAATAATGTTTTTGGACGCGATTTTGATCTACGACACTGACCTACGGACTGTGGACTGACCTACGGTTCGTAGGTCCCTCTCCTGGTTTGGTACTTAGGCATTTCTCCAAAGCTCAAAATCTTCAACTCTCAGTAACAATTGACGGATCAGTAGGACGGATCGTAACATGATCCACGGTCCATGGATCCTCCTTTGTAGCTCCATATTTAAACCTTCAAAATCATGTACTGGAACGCCCTTCTCTAAATCATTTGACGGAGCTACAGGACGGCCCGTAGGTTGACCTAAGGTCCGTCATTCGTAACCCTGGTTCCACACTTGGTAAAGAATTCCTTAATTTTCCTTCAAGACATACCTGTCCATCTATGCCTACCACCTACCGAACATGACTGGACCTACGGTCTATAGGTCACGTCTGTAGATGCCCTTTTCTGCAAAATTCTTCAGTTGTGTCTCTCCACTTCCACGTCAGAACTTTTTTCATGCAAACAGGATAAAACACATTAATACCAATTTAAAATGGCCCTAGACACACACAACTCTTAAGTGAAATGTATTAAAAAAACCGTAAATTCACGGAATATAAACACCTTAAACTTAAATTTGTTGGTTGTCCTCTAGTGACGCACTATGACTCTAAACGACACTTGTATAGAAGCAAACATTCAAGTACAAGCAATTACATGGCTTTCTATCCCGACTCATTTTTTGAGTGCAAATCTTTTCTCTTAGACTCAACAAGCTAACTCATACGGATCAAGATATGACAAAAATAGACCAATAGACACACAATATACATTGTTTCACTATCACCAATGTACCAACTCTCCGACAATATAGCTAGTGCCCTTACTTCAAATGAAATCCCTTTTTTTCATATAATGAACATGATTTTCAGTATAAGGATTCATTCAACACTCACGCTCAGAAGTAACTTCAAGTACAGTTAGTGGTTAATACCATAGGCTTCCCCTTATTTTCACTGCTTAGACTCTCCAAAATTGTTACTAGGATCACTATAGGACTTTCTTAGCTTGTAACATAGGCTCAGGGTCATGTGTGGTACATTTGGGTACTTTTTAGTGACTTTCTGCCCTCCTTGACATTACATTGGCTATTTACCTCTTTCTTGACCTATTTTTGGCATCTTTTCATTTCACTTTCTTTCCCTTACTCTTTGAAAGATGGAAGTGACTTTTGACTTTATGACTCTTACTTCGCACTTTTTCTTTTATTCTTTAACTTCATTTTTTCTTTTGTTTCTTTCAACACTTTTCTTTTTTGCTTCTTTTTGCACATAGTCACATCCTCTTTATTTTTCTCTTTTCATTACACCACTCTTTTCATACCCTTTTTCTTCATTTGGTTTCCTCTTTCATAGCTACCCTCAACTTATGCATTTTGCATTAGTTGAGGTGCACAATATCCGATGTCGGACTAGGACCAAGATCAAGGTCACTTTTGACTTAAGCCACCCTCAACTTAGGCTTTTGGCCTAAGTCAAGGTACACATGTCCAAGGAGGGACTGGGGCCAAGAAAATATTTAAGGGAAGGTAAGTTAGGTGAATCAAAAGAAATGGTGAATTTTACGCTCAAAAAATTGGATCAAAATGGAATAATGCTACTATTTGGTTAGATCATTTTAGGATTTTGTGGACTTATTTGAACAATGGCCTATGATCACTTCCAAACTTCTAGCCTAGATTATCCTTGCAGGACCAACGAGGTAAGTTTTAGATTGGCAGAAAAACTGTCTGAACATTCAACTATCCTCACACACTCTTGGCACCTTGTTTCATTATCAGATTATCAGATTTCCCAGTTCAAGTTTTAGGTTAAGTCTTGAGATCAAATTGCTTCTTTATCATGTCATACTCAGAACCAACACATTCAGCTCATTCTAGCCTACATAATTTAGCACATATCACAAAATTTGGACGGGTATCATTTTTCATTCTTGATTATGCCATCATGCTACATTCTTTCTCATGCTTCTACACACACAATCCTAACACATGTCGGTTCAACATAAATAAAAATAGTCTCTTGGGGGAAAAGAACACAGGCAAGAAAACCTTAAAAGAGGATTATGAGTTGGATTACTTAGACTTCACCCTATCACTCACTATCCATTTACCCCACCCCCAACAAAATATAGTGCAATTGTCCCCAATGCACAAAAAGTGAAGAGTAAAGGATCAGGTGAAGAAAACTTGTGGCGCATAGCGCCAAAGACCTATCAACAAGTGGGTGGGTCCGGTTTCCCGGCGCCTGCTGGATCATCACAGGGAACGCCATCATTGGCGTTCCTATCTATCATCTCAACATCATTACTAGTGCTCACATCATCTTTCACAGCAGTTACAGCCTCAGTGGTGGGCATAGAACTCAAGGTTCCAATATTAACCTCACTAACCCTCTCTTGGCGCATTTCCTTATCCACAATTGAGGCTCGCTTAGCCTGCTCGGTCAGCTGGAGCTCCCGCTTTATTGCTCATGCATCCTCTGTAGCGTAAGAAGTGCGACTAGAGTGGGGCCTCTTCTTTCGAGCATGGGTGGACTCGGGATGTGGTATGTCCTATCCGAATAAGGCATCTAGAACCATATCATCAGTCGGTACATTAGGAGTGGACTCTGGTTCATCTGTAGGTAGAGCAAGAATGGTATCAAGATCAGTCTGGAGACTATCCAACCCCTTCCAAAAGAAAGAGACATCAGTGGTGAGGGTTTGCCCCTTGAGGACTCGCAAATCAAAGGCGTCCAGACACTTATTAATGGCCTGGACCTTTAGGCCCATCATATGCTCCATCAACCTCTTTATCCTAGCCTCGGACTATGTGATAGACAGATGCATCCATGGCTTGACATGCTGAAGCAGTGTGGCCATTTGTGCCTCCAACTTTTGAACATGAGCAAGGGGCATGACAGGGGATCCTGATGTAGGGGTGGCTCTGGATTGGCTAGGGGCCCAACTGGTGGCCTGAGATGGAGAGGTTGGGGCATCATTAGTAGTGGTTGGAGGTGTGGGGTCTGCACCCAACATTTGCTCCACATCATCTACCAAATCAACGCCCAATAGACCTACCTCAACCTGGATCTCTTGTCGCGGCGCAGCTATGTTGGCCTCATCCCTAACCAGGCTGATGTCTAGAATTTTGTTTGCCTGTACCAACTTGTCACAATGCCAAAGTGGTACCCCAGCACTTCTGCACAGCTAAAAAATAAGGTATGGAAAGGGTAAAGTTGTGGTAGCCAGAAAACCCCACTCATGGATCTCCGCAATCAGTATGCGGGCGAAGTCTATCTCAAACTCAGCTACTAAAGTAGCAACCATCACAGCATGGTTCCATGCAAGTACATTGTCTGCCTGAGTAGTAGACACCAGGTTCCTCACTTATAGCTAGTAGAACTTGGCCACAAAATTCAGAGTGGCCTTCATGATCCCTAAGGTTCGGTTGTTGACCCACTCGTCTCGCTCTCTGTCTGTAGCAATATGACTCGCCAGCCAGTGTAAGACGGTCTCCCTTTTCTCTGCATTCCGCTGGAACTCCTTGCTCTGCACAATGACCCATCTGTAGTCAAACTTGGCTGTGTTGAGTGCCCAAGTACGGGGTGGACAGTAGAGGAACCGACGGATGGTGATCTTAGATATATCCACAGAGAACCCATGCACTAGTGTAGTCGTGAGTGGTGCCTAGGTTGCGAGCTTGGCCTATTTATGAATAGAACCTCAGATGGTGGCTACGTAGGAATCATAGAATTCTCTAACAACCTCCTCGCTATATGTCCCTAGTTTTCGGGGCATCCACTCGCACTTATACTGTTGGGAGAGCCGGTGGATGTTGGGCATGGTATGCAGGCTGCCTGTGAGTACGCTGCGCTCCTCTGTAACCATCCCAGCCATTTGCTCTTTGTCAGTAAGTATCCGGACATCACTGTAATTCTTCCACTGGCCCTCAACAGACCATCTATTAGGCTCCTCAGCAATCGGAGTAGGGTCAGTGTTTGGTGGCACTGAAAAGCCACCCGCACTGACTACCTTAGAAGAGGAGGCCTTATCGCCAGCCGAATTAGAGCCATGGGCGGAGCCGAAGCCTAAACCTGAAGAAGAAGCGGACTCGAAACTAGCGGGAGAACCGATCAGTGTATACTCCTAATCAGACTGGGAGGCACTGACTGCGTCAGTAACCCCCTGTCGGGGTTGATTTCGTGTGGTGCATGGTGTTGTAGGGGGTGTCCTTCCGGGACATATGCGGGGTCATTCTCCGCATCACAATCTTGGACAATTAGCCGACTGGTTAGTGCCACTGATTTTGACATTCCCCTTGCGGCGACGGTCGAGGCTTTTCACGTTCTGTGGGTCCCCTCCCCTCCCCCCCGTAGATTAGAGTGCCTAAAATAGGGGTATCTAATGTGAACCACGGATGTGAAGGGTCCGTAGATCAAACTAATGAACATAGTCCACCTCTATTGATCCACACTTAGCATTTATTGGTTGTGTGCAGACCCACGGACCCGACCTATGGTACGTAGGTTCCCCTACGACCCGTGGACGGGTTCTTGTGGGTCGAGACAATGCCAAATATTGGACAATTTTACATTCAAAAGATAATTTCATTCATCAATTTAGTTAACCCTAGGTCTATTCATGCATTTCAACATAAAACAAGATAGTTTATCATCCTTAGGGTTTCGATTATCCACAGTTTTAACTCATTCTTTAACCGACACTTGAAACCCTCAGTCAGAACATACACATAAGGCAATTTAACATGCTTTGTGTAACATAGAGAATTGACAGACATTCACACTCTATCATCCGAAGGGTGATTCTAGCATACAATTCATGAAGAATACACAAAATATCACACTCAAGGTCAAGATCCACTTCATGACTTTCAAAGTTAAAGGGAAGTCGGTTACCTTTCAAACAAAGGAAGCAGGTGATTGTGTGCTGCTCTTAGACTCCAACAACTTCTTACTAGCCTTAAACACCGAACCCAGAAACTGAAAAATCTTGATAATGGGGAATGAGGGACTTTGAGAGAGAGGAAGGAGATTTGGGAATTTTGGGAAATGTAAGGGGAGTGATTTGTGTGATTTTGGAGTAATATGGAGGGATTTTAGGAGAGGAAGGGTTGAATAATGGTTGGGAGGGAGTTTGGGTAATGGGGGTGTATCTAAAAATGAAGGGTTTTATTTATATAGATGTCTGGGTCGGGTCAGGTGAAACTGGGGTTTGGACCCACGAGACTCTATCTACGGTCTGTGGGTCGACCTACGGACCGTAGATCGGGTCCGTATGTCACTTTAACAGTTAGAGAAAATAGAGATCTTACTTGGGATCTATGGACACCATTCACTGTCCGTGGATAGATCCACGGACTGTCGATTGGGTCCGTAGACCTCTGCACAACCCTTTTTCTGCAGATTTTGCCTTTCGCTCCTACACATGTAGCAACCATTAGACCTTTCTTTTTACAGTTACTGGACACTTTTTAGACACAGACCCTATGCTATATCTAGCCAACACTAAAACAAAAATAAAATATCAATCTAAACATTACAGAAAGTCAACTAAACAAAGAAAACTCCTAAATCCAAAAGAAAAACCTATAGTTGGCTAGATTGTACATCTTTGGTTGCCTCCCAAGCAACACTTTATTTAACTTTGCGGCACGACGCAGGCCTCTTGATTAGTCAAACTTCATCAACATAGTAGGCCTCAACCTCTTCTTGCTCATTTTCCTCTTTTCCCAGATAGACCTTGATCCTCTGCCCATTCACCTTGAACCTTGCTTCCTCATTGTTTTCGAGCTCAACCGCTCCATATGGGAATACTTGAGTGTCTATGAATGGCCCGGTCCACTTGGACTTGAGCTTGTCAGGAAACAAGCGCAACCTAGAGTTGAATAGAAGCACCAGATCACCCACAACAAATTCATGCTTTTTGATCTTTTGATCATGATACTTCTTCATCTTATCTATGTACAAGGCTGAACTTTCATAAGCTCTTACGCGAAACCTATCAAGTGGATTCATGTCACTTACTCTCTGACTTGATGCGGTACCCCAATCCAATTTTAGCTTCTTTAGAGCCCACATCCCACATAGCCTGATGCTCTTGCTCTACCGGCAAATGGCAAGACTTCCCAAATACAAATTTGTAGGGAGACATACCTATAGGAGTCTTGAATGCGGTGCGATAGGCCCATAGAGCATCATCAAGCTTCCTTGACCAATCTATTCTATTCGCATTCACAGTCTTAGCCAAAATATGCTTCATCTCTCCGTTGGACACTTCAACTTGCCCACTAGACTGCTAATGGTAAGGAGTGGCTACGTTGTGGCGGACGCCATATTTCTCAAGTAGCACCTTGAACAACCTATTAAATAAGTGGGAACGTACATCGCTGATAATCGCCCTAGGTGTACCAAATTTGGAGAAGATATTCTTTTTCAGGAATGTGGTGACACTTTTACCTTCATTGTTGGAAAGCGCAATTGCTTCCACCCACTTCGACACATAATCAACCACAACAAGCATATACTTCATCCCATGTAAGCTCGCAAATGGACCTATAAAATCAATGCCTAATAATCAAATAACTCTATCACAAATATCGGATTCATAGGAAGCTCTTGCCTCTTTGAAATTCATCCTTCTCTTTAGCAACGGTCACAAGACTTGGCGAAATGATGAGCATCTTGGTGGATGGTAGGCCAGTAATACCCACACTACAAAATTTTGTGCAGTCCGAAAACTACTATGATTCCCACCAACAGGTGATGAGTGACATGCCTCTAGTATACTTAACATCTCAACCTCGGTCACACAGCGACGAATAATCCCATCAGCACAACTATAGTACAAATAAGGCTTATCGCAAAAGAACTTCTTCAAAGATATGCATATCCTTTCTCCTTTGGTGAAACGACAAATCCGATAGCACCAGATCACTTGCCAAGTAGTTAGCAAAGTCTGCGAACCAAGGAAACATATCATAAGAAGCAACCAATACCTGCTCATCTGGGAAAGGCCTCATTAATTTCAGCCCTATCACCTAGTTTGAGCGTAGCTTCTTCCTCCAATCTGGAAAAGTGATCGACAACCTGATTTTTTGTCCCCTTTCTATCTTTCACCACAAAGTCGAACTCTTGTAGCAACAACATCTATCTAATCAACCTTTGTTTTGCATCCTTCTTTGCCATCAAATACCTCAATGCCGAATGGTGAATATGCACTATGAACTTAGTACCAAGCAAGTAGGATCAAAATTTCTCGAATGTGAAAACCACCGCAAGAATCTCTTGTTCAGTCATTGTATAATTCTTTTGAGCCACATTTAGAGCTTTACTGGAATAGTAAATAGGCTGGAGAATCTTCTCTCGCCTCTGTCCCAACACCACACCAAGCGCCACTCCATTTGCTTAACATATTACCTCAAACGGTTGCCTCCATTCCGATGAAATAATGATAGGTGTGGAAACTAACTTTTTCTTCAACTCTCCAAATGCTCTTCGACAAGCATCATGAAACTCAAACCTACACGCCTTTACGAGCAATTTGCACAATGGATGTACAATTTTAGAGAAATACTTGATGAACCTCCTATAGAAACCTGCATGTCCAAGAAAACTTCTAACACCTTTAAGAGAGATAGGTGGTGAAAGATTTTCTATTACCTCTACTTTTTCTCTATCAACCTCAATACACTTCTCAGAAATCCGATGACACAAAACGATACCCTCTTTCACCATGAAGTGGCACTTTTCCCAATTTTGCACAAGGTTGCACTCTTCACACTGTTTGAGTACTTCGACAAGATGGTCTAAGCAATGGTCAAAACAGTCACCTACCACATGGAAATCATTCATAAATACCTCAATAATGTCCTCCACCAAATCAGAAAATATCGACATCATACAACGCTAGAAGGTCGTTGGAGCATTACACAACCCAAATGGCATCCGTTTGAAGGCGAAAGTCCCATAAGGTCAAGTGAATGTGGTCTTCTCTTGGTCTTCCGGAGCTATAGAAATCTTATTGTATCCCGAATAACCATCAAGAAAACAATACCAATCCTTACCTGCAAGTCGGTCCAACATCTGATCCATGAATGGCATAGGGAAGTGGTCATTTTATGTCGAATAATTTAATTTTTGGTAGTTCATGCAGACTCTCCATCCAGTCACAGGCCGCATCTGAACAAGCTCATCTTTTGCATTCGGAACCACAGTCATCGCACCTTTCTTGGTCACACACTGAACAAGACTAACCAAACTACTATCTGCAATGGGATAAATAACTCCAGAATCCAACAACTTGATGATTTCCTTTTTCACTACCTCTTGCATAGGCGGATTTAGTCTTCTCTAGTGCTCGATACTAGTCTTGTGATCCGCCATGAGTTTGATTTTATGAGAACAAATGTCAGGAGGGATCCCAATAATGTCAGCAATAGTCCACCTAATAGCCCGCTTGAACATCTTCAACACGAAAACCAATGCCTGAACTTATGTCACATTTAAATCTGCCGCAATGATGACCGGTAAAATAACATCAATCCACAAGAATACATATCTCAAATGTGATGGTAGAGACTTAAGCTCCAAATTTGGAGCGTCTTCAACAGATGGTCTTGCGGGTGGAGAGTCGTGATTCTTCATGTCTAACTCAAATCTCTTAGGTTTTGAATGGAATTCGAACATATCAAGTTCGATGACCAATTCATCATAGTTTTCAATACCATCACTCTAAATATTTATCATCACCACTGCTAGTGCATCAACACCCAACCTTCCATTCAATAGGCACCTCAGAACCACTCTCTACAATATGATTCACCACTGATACTGACTGGAGCTCACTACCCTGCTTGATAGACCTACAGATGTTGAAAGTTACTCTTTATTATTCAATAAGAACTTTATCTGCCTTTTCTCCATATCGACCAAGGCACGACTAGTGGCAAGGAATGGTCTTCAAGGATAATGGGAACCTCAAAATCAAGTCTCACAAAATCCGCCGAAAAGATAAAAGACTCCACTTTCACTAGTACATCATGGAGCACACCAATGGTCCTATACACAGTTCTATTGGCCATGAGCAATCGCATCACAATCGTTTTTGGATCCCCTAAACCCAACTTCTTGTAAATAGACAATGGCATCAGATTAATACTTGCACACAAATCGCACAACGCCTTCGTGAAATGTAGCAAACCTATGGTACACGGAATAATGAAGGCACCAGGATCCTCTTTCTTCCGCATAAGGGACCTTGTAGCAATAACACTACAATGTTCTAACCTATCATCATCTTCAAAACTCACGGCCCGCTTCTTAGTCACCAAATCATTCATAAACTTAGCATACACAGGCATTTGATCTAAAGCTTCTATCAACGGAACAATGATGGAAAGCTTCTTCAACATACTAATAAACTTGCGGTATTTCCCTTCTTCATTCTTCTTCACTAACCTCTGTGGGGAGGGAGGTGGAGGTCTAGGCATGGGAACAACTTTTTGGGTTAACTCCACTTCCTTCTTTGTAGTATTCTCGAACTGTCCAATAACCACTGCGATCATTTCTGTAGCCATCTCTATTCTACCAGTTTCCCTGCTCTCTATTTACTGGTCTGTCATACTGTCCTTCTCTAGAGTAGTTCTGACCTGCATTTCCAGAATTGTAACCTTGGTTTCCCGAGTTATAATTCCAGAAACCTCCTTGGTTGCCCGAGTATTAAGCCTCCTCATCCATATCGATGTCCTGATCTTCATACCAGTTTGGAGGTCCTACAATAATTACCTTTTAAGAACCTGTGACAATATGCTTTGTGAGTAGATGTATCTGGGTCCTAATGTGTGACAAGTACTGATCCCTTTCTTCTTGTCTTTTTCTTTGTTCAACTGAAAGTTCAAAAGTGAACCCAAGATCTCCTACTTCTGCATCCCTAGTCTACCATGCCCTATTATTCTTAGACACTTCATCCATCAGTTGCATGCTCTTTGAGAATAACTTCCTCATGAATAATCTTCCACACACTGCATCAGCAGCAAAAAGTTTAGTAACATCATTTAAAGATCTGAAAAAAGCCTATTTCATATGTCTCGTAGTGAGACTATAGTTTGGACGCTTCTTCAGCTTTTGGTTGAATCTCCACAAGGTGTTATGCATCGCTTCTCCTGGTAACTACTTCTCGGCACTTATCTCATCCTTCATCTGCAGCTCTTTTGATTCAGGAAAGAATCGTTCCAGAAAAGCCTCCTTCAACTCAGTCCAAGTCCTGATTGAGTTATCTGGAATCTGAATCAACCAATTGGTTGCCTCCGGAGTAAGACAATGGGAACAGTCTCAAACTCATCGTTATCTGACTATCTCCAGGGATTTCTTGGGATTTGCATATCGCCAAAAATTTCATCAAATGTTGATTCGCACCATCACCAGTTGCACCTCTAAACATACCTTTCAAATTCAGCAATTGAATCATAATGCTGGTGATTGTAAATTTGACACCTGGAGGTAGTGCAGGTAAAACTATCGCTCATGTGGCTCCAGCTCCATCCAAGTCTAAGTCATCTTCTTCATGCATCATGTGAGCTGGATACTCTGCTCGACCCCTTAGAGCTAGTGGTTGGCGGTGGGGAGGAGCTATTTCTTCTACATCTGGTTGTTCATTCACCACCCTAGGCGGGTTATTCACAGCATTCTACTGAGCATTTCTTTTAGCACTCTCGGCTTCAAGTTCCAATCGTTGTGGTTGTGCCACAAGTTCCTATGCATTCACCATTTTATGAATAGTTCTTCGAAGTTTCAGACCGTAAGGAATCAATGAGGGTCCCTTACTTCTGGTATTTGGCATACACAATCGAACTTACCTTTAAGAGACACAGACAATGAACAAGATGCAAAATTAGGAAATATACCTACTATTTGAATAAACGCTAGTAAAGCACTTCTGAATTGAAATTCCCTAGCAGCGACGCCAAAATTTGATACGTCCAAACTTACACTTCAATAAAGAAGTATAAACGGTCGAAATCAATTTATAGAAATCAACGTGAGTTGAGGTCGATCCATAGAGAATTTCTTTACAGAAATGATTTCACTTTCGCGTTTACAAAAATGTTGTTATTATTTCCTAAAGAGAAAAATTGCGAAAAGTAAAATGGGTTTAGTTATAAAGTCTTAGTAACTAAGATTGGTAAGCAAGATCCATATTAACAACTAATAGAGTATTAATTCTAAAGTTATTTTGATAATTAAATGAAACTAGGATTGTGTTCACAATAATGTTGTATCTAGTGGTCCTTAAATGAGCTTCAGGATATTCATCTTTGCAAAATACAAGCGAGTTAGATATATCTAACACTTCTCAGTCTAATTAGATAACTTTTACTTAAGCCCTCTCGGTCCTAAAGTGTTAACAAGTTTACCCTAGCTTACGATAGTGTTGAAGTTTTTTCCTCTCGAACTTGAAATTTGACTTCATTTCTTCAGGTGAATTTAGCTTTTCCCAACCATCATATTTCTCTCAGAAAAATGACCGATATAGGCTACACTCTAATGCGTGCACTCATTATAATACATGAATAACAAAAGCTAAATTATAATTTGCATATACAAATCGCCTTCCACTCGTCCTACTAAATAAAACTTAGATTTACATCATAGATCCCACAATCTCAGTTGTGGTATTTAGCCACTCATCATTTCACATAAACATACAGAATTATTTAATAAAAACATGATAAGAACATACTTACAAAAATAAGCATGCTCAATAAGCACTTTTATGATTCAAAACCAGAAATCCAACTTCCAAAGTGAGTAGATGTTAATCATTCGAAATTAAAGCTAAAAATATTTGAAACTTCGTTCTTTGTTCTAGATAAGATGAGATAAAAACTAAAAAATGACCTAATTAATTCAAATAGAATATTTAAAAAGATTCCTACTCAAAGTAGGACTAATCTGTAGTGCGGTTTCACGACTGCCTCCACGATTCGTCAAGGGCTTCATGGTCCATGATGCCCTTCGTGATCTTCACTTGCACTCACCTAAAATAGGTTCTTCAAGGCATGTACATTGTATCATCACCACGGAAACCACCACGACTCGTGACTATGGCCACGGTCCGTATAGTTGTTCGTGGTGTTCATTTGGCCAATTCCCTGTTCAACTTTTCAATGCCATTCACTGGATCATCACCACGGACAAAACCATGACTCGTGACAATGACCATGGTCCATATAGTTGTCTGTGGTCTTCACTTGACCAATTCCATCTTCAACTTTTCATTGCCCATTCATTGGATCATTTACATGACTCTCAACACGGACTGTTGTGTGGACCACGGCCCGTCAGGTCGTCTGTGGTCTTCACTTGGTTCAATCATCTTTCAACTCCTCCAACCCTAAGCACTGGTTCAACTCTACGAGCAACTCCATGATTAGTAGTGAAGACCACGGCTCATGATGTCGTCCGTGGTCTTACTTTCTTCAATTCAATTTCACTGAATTTTCTTCTTTTCTATATTATTTCACGTCCACCTGTTTCACCTATACAAACACCACTAAACACATCATATTCACATAACTACACCCAATTTTAGTACTAATTATTATGTTTCAAGCATGAAATATGGCAAGATTTCGCGGCACATAAAGTTTGCAGGACAACCCTCAAATGAGTCGCATGTTCTTCTTCATTCCTAGAGTAAATGAGGATATCATTAATAAAGATGATAACGAACAAGCCCAAATACTGGTTGAACACCTCATTCATCAAATCCAAGAAAGTTGCAGGAGCATTGGTTAGTCCAAATGGCATAACTACAAATTCATAATGACCCTACGGAGTTCTTAAGGCTGTTTTCAGAAAGTCATTATTTCTGACTCTGAGCTGATGATAACCGGATCTGAGGTCTATCTTCAAAAAATGATTAGCACTCTGAAGTTGATCGAACAAGTCATCAATCCTGGAGATATGGTAGTTATTCTTGATTGTGACCTTGTTCAACTGCCTATAGTCAATGCACATCCTAAGAGAACCATCTTTCTTTTTCACAAACAGCACTGGTGCACCACATAGGGAAATACTGGGTCTGATAAAGCCCTTATCTAGAAGGTCTTTCAACTACTCTTTCAATTCATTTAGCTCAGCTGGATCCATTCTGTAAGGAGAAATAGAAATAGGCTTGGTATCTAGAAGGTGATCAATCCCAAAGTCAATTTCCCTTTCGGGAGGAACTCCAAGAAGATCTTCTGGAAACACTTCTGCAAACTCATTAACTACGGGAACTAACTCAAGAGTTGGGGTTTCAGAGTGTGAATCCTTAACCCGAACTAGATGATAGAGATAACCCATAGAGATCATTTTTCTGGCCTTAAGGTATAAAATGAATCGACCCATAGGCGTTAACTACTACCCATCCATTCTAAGATCGGTTCGTTTGGAAATTGAAAACGAACAATCCTAGTTCTACAATCTACTAAGGCATAACAAGAATGTAACCAATCCATGCCTAGAATGACATAGAAGTCTACAATTTATAACTCTAAAAGATCTGCTGAGGCGACTTTCTAAGAGACTGTGGCAGGTCAATTTATGTGTACCCGTTTAGCTATAACTGGGTTACCGACTGGACTAGAGACTAAGAAGGGTTCTGAGAGCGTTTTTCGACTAACATTGAAGTTGACTACTATATGGGGAGTTACAAAGGAAAAAGTAACCCCTGGATCTAACAAACATCTAAGTTAAAAACCTATAACGTACTAGTGGCTAGATAAGGAGAATATTCCTGATCCTGGCGATCCTAAAGAGCATACAACTTGTTTTGGTGATGTCCACCACCTATACAAGCTGAGTTACATTGCTGAGTCGGGCGACATGTTGGTGCTGCTGAAGTTATACACTGAGCCCTACCATTGTTACCTCCTTGACCCTGTTTAGCAGAAGGACAATCTCTCAACCTATGACCAGACAGAGCCCACCTGAAACATCCTTCCTTTCCTACAAGACACTCGCCTGGATAGTTCTTACCACACTTTGGACAAGTTGGGTAGGTTATGTAGCCTGAAATACTCCCCTGAGACTTAGATCCTCATGCCCTACCTTTATGATCCTATCAAAACCTGGAAGATGGAACACTAGCTGATGAAGGTGTTGGGGCTGAAGACTTTGGTGAAACTACGAGAGATTTTCACACCCAATTTCTGTTGAGAATACTCATAATTGCCTATTCTAGCCTTATTATTATCCTTAGACTATTCCCTAAGCCCTCAACCTGCTAAGCATGAGAGCCTAGAGATGTTCATATTTTCCAGCAACATAGCATTCCTACATTATGTTTTCACTAAGTCGGATACCCATATAGAAACTTGTTCATTTGAGCCCTGGAATCAACAACGTAGTGAGGAACATACATGGAGAGTTGGGTGACCTTTAGTTTGCACTCTTGGACTGTCACGTTACCTTGCCTCAAATTCATGAAATCGTGAGCTCTTGCCTCTCTTAACTCTCTTGGGAAGAATCCATCCAGAAAAGCTTCACTAAAACACACCCAAGTAATAGGAACTGCATCCGTACCCATATTTTCCTTCCACTGAGTGAACCAAATGTGAGCTACATCCTTAAGCTGGAAAGATGCTAACTCAACCTTATTATTCCTAGTTACCTGCATCACTCCAAACATCTTCGTGATCTCATCTATGAAGTTTTGGAAATCCTCACCAATCTGCGACCCTAAAAAGCTAGGCGGATTCATCCTAACAAAATTACAGACCCTGGCTGGCACTAATCCACCACTAGCATTTGCAGGAACTGGAACATGCTGGTTGTTCTAGTTGGTCACAGTCTGAGCCAAAAGCTGAATGACATTCTAAAACTCTGCATTTGAAAGTTCATGATCTGGGAAAAGAGGAGATGTGTTAGCGTTGCGGCCATTCACATTCCTTCTGTAAGCTCTACGAGGAGGCATGATCTGAAAGCGCATAACTTCGAGCTAAAAATGAGGAATTAGATCATACCTTACGCACGATAAGAATATCAAGAAAGTGAAGTTTTTTCCTAAAATACTTTGTAGCCTCCCTCTCTTTAGATGTGGTGCACTTCATACCCATGAAAACGACTCTACATAGCGCGACTTTTCAGACATCCTAGCACTCTTAAACTAAGTGCTCTGATACGAAGTTTTTCACACCCCGAAGCTACCCTTTGGACATGGACACATGAGCTAAGATCACGAGTGACCCCAAGCTAACCCTGCCAGCATATCAGAAGCATACGAAATAAATTGAAGCAAGGAAATACTGTGCGGAAACTAAATCATAGGATAAACTGAAATGAAATGATCGGCAATACCCATAACTATCTGAATAAAAAAGAACTGAGAGTTTAACAATAACTTAAAGGTCAAACTCAAATGCTAAAGATGAAACTAACTATGTCTGAAATAAGCCTCTAACTGACTAGAAGTGTTGGGATTAACCCAAGCTAAATCTAGCAAAAACTGAAACTAAAGAATAAAATCAAAAGAAACATGTATGTCGTCCTTGGAGAATGAGGACTCACCATTGATACTGCTGAGCTGAAGATCGGGAATCGATATATGCGTGATATGGAAGATGATGACCTGAACCTACATCACGAGAAGATGTAGCGCACAGTATGCGTCAGTACTTGAAAGGTACTGAGCATATAGGAGGGAATAAAGCGTAATAAAATCCATAACTAAACAAGCATATATTTGAGCAATGATAGGAGATAAGCACGATACTATACTGAGAATATTGAACATGAAATAACTGAATGCAATGACCGAGTTTATAACATGTTGAGACTGAAATCTGACTGTAACTGATAACATTGTCAATGCAATAGAATCTGACTGTGGGAGCTACTAATAACCGACATAAAACGACATGATCTAAATAGAATCTAAGGTTCTTTCTTATCAATAAACGTGTATTTTTTAACATTCTTAAGTTATTTTTCCACCAATCTAAGTATAAATTAATGCTCCAATTCAAATTTCATAAGTCGTTCCACCTACGGATATTGTACGGGTGTTATATCTTTGTTTTCTCTCATGCATTAAAAATTTATTGTTATCCAGTAGAACAGTTGAGAAGTTGATGTCATTTATATTATTGTTACAAGTAAAAATTAGTTAATAATAATATATATTCATGATCTTTAAAATTAATTTAAGTCTAGGAAATCCTAGTAGTACAGTTGGTTGGCTATTTGAACTTCCACCTTGTTGGTGATGGCATCGACTTCTTCTACGTTTTCTACATTTCTAATTTTTTTTTTGTTTTAATTTTAATTCAGAACATCTTCTTGCATCCACCACCATGATCTTTTTTGTCTTTCTTTATTTATTTTAGCTAATACCTTTAAAGATTATATGTGAATTATGCACATGCTTATCAATTGACAAAGATTCTCCTGTCTTGATAATTTCTCGTGTTTTTCTTTCAGTTGAAATTTCTTATTGAAAAATTTGACAAAATAAACGTGTTTTCACCCAATGTATTAGGCATTCCTCGAATCTCATGGTTCTAGCACAGTAACTTTTATTGACTTATACTTATGTTAAATTATTTTTGGATGTTTTTTTAGAGGCTACAGTTTCACTCGCATTTGTGTTGTTGAACTTTAATTTGGTCTCAACCTAGATGCGTAACCGCATTTTTGGGCTTGCCATTTAATAGTTTAGAAGCATAACTGCTTTATTCTCTCAAGTGTGTCACACCTAATAATCTTTGTTTACACCTCTTGATTTTAATTAATAAAAGTTAGTTATTAAAATATTTTTTCAAGGTTTGTAACCGCATCCTTGAATTTCTTTTAAGTGTTTCACAAAAAGATGTGTAACCATATTTTTAATTGAAATCAATATTTTTTAGATATATCTAAATTTGCCTACCAAAAATAGTTTATCAATTTTGGAACATGAATTAACTGGTTCCCAACTACATTTGTTCAATCAAAATTTATCAATATCTCGTTATTTTAAAATAATATTATCAATATCTTGTTATTTTTAAAACAAAATAGTAATAATAATACTACTACTACTACTACTAATAATAATAATAATTGTAATAATAATTCATCTTAGTCATATATGCGCACAGTAGCTAGTAAACCGGCTGTAATTTTCTTATTAGTATTTTGTTAGCACCAAAAAGATCCAGGCAACACATATATTATAGCATTAAAATAACTTAACATTTTTCGAAACATGATCAAACAGAGAATTCATTCAATTAGTAAGACACAAACACAATTTTTTTTGATAATTAATTAAGGGAAAAGAGTGGCAAATAAACTTTTAAGCATGTAAGAAATAAGCACATGTCATACCGATTTTGCTCTAAATTTAATGATAGCGCGTTCGCATAGATGTCAATCTTATACCATTAATAATATTAATGAGTTAAACACATACGAAATCTTAACAACTTCGATATATTGAAATCAATTCTCTCACAATCATGACATAAAATTATAAAAATAAAAATAAAAAAGAATTGAGTGTTACCTCTTGTGAAAATTATTTCACGGAAAGAAAAGATCATAATCTGAAATTACGAACTAGAAAATATGAAGCAAACCTCGAACTCAACTCTCTTTTTTTTCATCCGTACGTTTTTTTCCTTTTCTCTGTTTTTTTTTCCCCATTTTTTTTATGTGTTTTGTTAATTTTTTATGTATGAGGTTGTGTGAATGTATAAAGGGAGAGTGGATAATGTAGTTGAGTACTGTGGATAGATGTGCTTTCCAGTAGTATATATGATGTGTATGTGTGTATTGCTGCATGTGTGTTTGTATATAGGTGTAGTAGTAATTGGAGTGTAGTTTTTTTCTTTTTCTTGCGTGAGTGGGTCTTTGTATGTGGAAAGTGGAGTAGAATCCTCCTCTGAGCAGTGTGTTGTGTGTGATCAATAATGGATGGGCGTGTTGTATTTGTTGTGTGTAGGAAGTGTGATGGAGGTTTATGGATGAGAGGTTTAAGGAAGTGGGGTATGAGTATAGGAGGGTTTGGTAGTAGTAATTAGGATAAATAGGGAGTGTGCAAAAACTTAAGAATATTTACAACTATAATAATAAAAGTATATGCTAACTATTTTTAATTAATAAAAATATAAGAAAATCTAAATAGCTAATCTAAAAATATAATTAAGAAACACTAGCAAAACAAACATATATGTTTTTTGTAAATTTTATTTTCTTTTAAAAAATAAAACTTTGCCTAGAATGTGACTCTGTTTTTTTGTAGTTATTAAATATTTTAAAATAATCTTATTAAAATAAGATAAAAATCAAAATATTTAATTAAAATATAAAAAAATATTTAAGCACTAAATTATCTGTAAAACATCAAGTTCGGTCAAAAATTACGTGTATACACACCCTAAGAGACAATGATCCGGCTAGTTTGTGACTGTAGACGAATGTTTTGCAAATTCATTGATGATACACCTACATAGAACCTGTTTGCTTTTCATGATAGTGTATGACCATTTTCTCAATTCCTCTAAAGAATTAAAATCCATATTGCTTATTCAAGATTAAGGTTGAAAACTTGAAGAATCCAAAAAGTGTCCTAAAATTAAAACACTCATAAAAGGTATTCGAAATTTACTTAACCATTTTTTAAAAAAAATCATTACTTTTTCTTATCAGTTAGTGTTATACTATAGTTCAATAGGATCCTTAGAATTTACATATTTTAATACTACTAAAGCTTTTGATCATTTGATGTTCTAAATCTAGAAAATGAAATAACTTCTTATGGTTATTTATTTTATTACATAAAATGAACAGATTTTAGAAGAAGTGCACTGGAACTACTTGAAAATATTCATTTTGTTTTATGGTTTGAGCTCTACGAAACAAAGGAAAATCCGAAACAAAATGCAGAGTCCGAAAAAGGCTAAATTTTACGAAGTGTGATGTAGACAACCTATTTTATGAAATAGTTTGGGGTTTGTCAAATTTTTGTGGTCAATTACGTTATTTTGACACTCAATAGTTTCTTGAGTATGATTTGAATTGTGTTTTCTTATATAATGTGTTAAAATGATTTGTTTAACTTATATGTTTCTTTAGATATCAACATCACATACTAATTCTTTTGTGTAATACTTAGTATATCAAGTAAAGTAAACTATCCATCTAATATATATATATATATATATATTTAATATGATATTGTTGATGATTTCAGTACAATGCACCTTTATTTCATATCTAGATAGTTTAGGAATTCTATTTCTTCTGTTCTTCAATCGATTTGACAATAATAATAATAATTTTAGATGTGCTTGGTGGGTTATGATTCCTTTTATCGAAGAAATTATTGTTAAAGTTTACCACCTAGCATCCTTAGCAACCTTCCTCATGATATAATTGATTTCATTTTGATGTGTTACCTCTTAAAGATGTTGTGAGGATAAAAATGTTATGAAAAATATGGATGTATCATTGTAGTAAACTTATAGAATTGACACTTGATATATATTTTTAGGTAACAAAATATTATGTGGAGTAAAATCCGTTTTGTTTACCAAAGAGATTCTTCAAACATCAACTTTGTAAGTCTACACCAGTGATGCCTCCTTTTCTTCGATAATACACTTGTCCTCACAACAACTTTACAAGGCAAACGCATCAGAATTACATCAACAATAGTATGAGAAAGATTGATAATGAATAATGTCAGTTATTAAACTTTGACAATGCTTTTGTTCCTTACAAGACATCATAAACTACCCAACACTTGTAGAAAATAAGAAATGTACGAAGTAAGGGATCACCGAACTAGGTGCATAAAACTGAAATGATCTCAAAACTATCTAAATGGAATTATTATTCATTTTGTCAGCTCAATAGAAGAATAGAAGAAATGAAATTCCAAACTATCTGGATAGAAAAAAAAAGGTGCATTGTAATTGAAATCATCACTTTTCTTAGTTCTTTGCTGAAGAAGGATATGAAGCACCAGCAAGATTTCCTTTTATTCTTAACATTGTCTAACGTTTATAACTTCCTGTCATTTTGTTGGTGGAATGATATAAGATCTCAAATGTTCTTTGCTTGATAAAAAGCTTCCCATATCTGAAAATGCAGGTGTGTAGTGTTTTAACTCTTTTCTTTCTTATTTAGTTGTTATTGGTCGTACTTTTTGGATCCTTAGTAATCTACGAGTTGACTTCTTGTTATCTGTCATAGGTTTCTGATGAAAATGATAGTGATACGGAAGAATCCCTTGAACTCAAAAGTTTTCCATACATGACATTTATTCACCTTAGAGAAGTTAAGAGTTAATTTTTTTATAATATATTTTTTCTAGAGGTATTAACCTTATTATTTCTTTTATATTTTCCAACATAACCTTATTATTTCTTTTATATTTTCCAACATATATTCTATGTTTTCTATGTCGTGGGTTTGTTGAAATGCTTCTACACTTTCTTTTATTAGGTTACATAATAAAGTAATATCTATAATAGTTTGATACCAATATTCTAAGTATTCTTGGTTTATCATTAATCTGAATATTGAATTTCTAGATCATTTAGATCAAATTCTATTATTTCATCTATATCCTGCCATATT
>JAJOOH010009674.1:0-28833 GCA_029582605.1 Solanum gracilifrons | reverse complement strand
CATTATTTTTTTATAATAAAAAATCAAAATTCTGAAAAAAATAATGACGTGGCCGAATTATAATTGGCCACGTGTAGAAAATGGTTTTGCAAAACCATCGTTAAAAAATAATAGCATGAATGAGCCTTTTCTTAAACGGTAATGACATAGATGAGCCAAACTTTTAACGGATGGCATAAATGAGCCTTTTCTGAAAGTTCAATGGCATATTTGAGCCTTTTCCATTTATAATATGGGCCTGTTTTTGTAGCACTTAAAAAAATGGATCAATTTTGATACCATTGGTGTTTCGAGTGTATTTACGGATGATTAATTCAAAAACTTGGCAAGTGTTGTCTCAAATTAATAGATTAACAAAAAAAGCAAATTAAAGAATAAATAAAAGTGAGAATACATGTTAGATATAAAAGTTTATTTAAAAACATGTGATACAAACTCTATAAGGATAATTTCATTTTTCATTGCCTCATTTGTACCTTTAAGCAATCTAAGAAATTCCAATGAGTGTGGCGTGGTGTCACTTCCACTCAACGACACCCAAGTAAGCACCAAACTGCTCAAAGGATGAACAATAGATTTGTCATGCCCCGAGCCTATACCCTGGACGGGATTGCCACTCGAGAATTATTGTTGGCCCCAAGCGAACCCTTGATCTGGCTTAACTCTTAGCGGAAGACTTATATAATATGAAACAGTCTCAAAAGATAAACTCATGCAATAAACTTAAAATGTCTTAAAAGACACATTCAACTGGCCAAAAAGACAACTCAAGTCTTTAAACATTTAAAACTGAAAATGGATAAGAGTAACAATATCTAACTGTCTATGAAGCCTCTAATAACTGAGATGGACGTCGGGACAAGACCCATGACATCCTAATAAACTAAAATGAACAAGCAATAAAAGGGATCCTCAGGAAGCAAGGAGGTTCACCAACAACTCTGAAGCTCAACTGGATCAACGAAACACTGGATGCCGATCCTGGTTACCTTTATATGCATTATAAAAGATGCAGGCCAAATGGCATCATTACATCGAATGTACGAGCATGCGAGGGGAATTCTAAAACAAGACATAAGCTTGAAGGGGAACTGAGAAAACTTACTTGGTTTCAACTCAACTCATTTCAATATAAAATAGTAATATAAATGCAATATAAAGAAAAACTTTAAAAACATGTGGATAACAATTCTTTCTATTGAAAAATACAACAATAACTCAGTTTGTATATGAAAATACAAATAACTCTGTGTATATAAGAATACAAAAATATCTTTGTGGGAATTTCTCTAACCGACAACAATCACTATGAGCTATGTGATGATACAATATTTTACCTCATGCTACCAGGGCCATCCTATACTATGTCGGGGGTATAGAACCTAACTATTAAATGGATTCGCTAGTCTGCTAAAAAACACTAAGGAATCATCTAAAAAGTATAACCCTTTTCTACCCATGTTGGCTACACGGTTTCTGGAGACCTTGAATTATATGAACTCAACTTGTCCCCAAATCGGTGCTCAATACTACTCCCAAAATGTAACTAGCTCATATGTTTAAAAACATAACTCTTTCTGTGGTTTGAGATAATTACTCAAAAACTAGCTCAAAAGCTCTCTTGGATATAAAGTGTTTCCTCTCTTGCTTAAATGTGAAAACTTTTACTCTTTGGGAATACTTAGTTCCCATATACTCTTTTGAAGAAAATGAACTTTATTTGTTACTCTTACTCAACTCAAAACTCAAGTCTTAAAGCAAGTTTAAAGCATTTGCAAAAAACTTCTTGAAAAGACTCTAAAAACTCTCTAGACTTGGCTCTTAACTTTCCTTGAATTTGAATTTATTGATTCAAGGTTATGGTTCATGTTTCTGGATGATTTCTAGCTGTTTAGAAGTCATTTAGAGTAGCTAGAATCAATAGGAAGTGTTAGTACACTTTAAAAGGACTCAGACGGGATAAACGACGAAAAATGGGTAGGAGTAGACGTCTCAGGCGCTAGCCCCTAAAGTTCAGACGCTCATTTTAGGCGCACTGTTGACGCGTCGCCCCAGCCTCTCTGGCGCATCAGGGGCACACCGCGCCAGCCCCTCCCCAGGCATTCCTGACGAATTTTTCAATTCATTTTTTAATCTTAATTCGATTAAATTCAATTCTTTTTCTCAATTTCTCTTTAGATTCAGATACCCAAAACATGTATACAAGAATCTATTCAAAAACAACCCTAATAATTGACACAATTATCTCAAGAAACTCATCATCTCATCCCAATTCAAGAACGAAAGTAAATTCAAGAACACACATCAAGAACATCAAACTTTCAACTTTTTAGGACGAATTCATGCTGAAATAAACATGTTTGGGGTGTGGATTAACGAATCCAATGCTATGTGTGTTGACACCCAATTTTGGACCTCCACAATATAGATTAATCATCGAGTTTCTTAATTTCCAAACGAGTTGAAATAATTGACTTTATAAAATTCAAAACATTTCGCAAGTTATTTTAAACAGTTTTGTCATTTTTTTTGTTTTTAGATAATATGTATGTTTTACGTGATTACGTATATAATTAGTATATTTTATGGTTAGTCAAAAACCGTCTCAAAAAAATATTTTGTTTTAATTAAACATTTGGTTAATTAGTTTAGTTATACAATAGTTATATTTTTGAGCTATATAGCTTAAATTAAATTGATTATTTTATCTCGTTAAGGTTGAGAAGCTCGTTAATTAATTAATTTTAATTCATCTTATTTGATTTTAGCCTTATTCGCCAATAACATTCAATTTTAAGCTAAGTTTCTTAATACTCTTGGCTAGTCCTTCTAACAAATATATAGCCATCTTCTAGTCTTAATTTCAACTCCTTGCAAGATCCATGTTGGGCCATTTTCTCTTAATAATCAACAAGCCCAAAACCCATCCCCTTTTTGTTTTCCAATTCAGCAAACCCATTTCTCCCCCCCGACCCGGCCCAATTTTATGTTCAAGAGAAACCCAGAAGCGGCATCAGCTTCTCAAAATGCCAACATCAGCGTCTTCATTAAACGACAGGACGACGTTCCCTTCAAACGGCATTCAGGCGGCGCCAATACACAGAAGCAGATGGCGTGTTCACGCCATATCAAAACGACGCCATCAACACGCTACAACGACAATCAAACGATGTTGGTTTTCAAATGACTCCAAACGGAGATAGACGGAAAGGTAGTGAGAAACGCAGAGTACTCTGTTCCTCCTTGTCCTCTTCCTTCACGTCTCTCTCCAACTCGTACGAATCGCAGCAGACAACAGCTCGCGTCTGTCCCTATTTCCTCTTTCGGAATAGGACAAAATTTCAGGGAAAAGGGTGGTTAGCTTGAATGAAGAAAGATTTTTGATTTTTGAATTTGGAAATGGGCCTTGGTTTGTCCGATTTTTGGTCCGTTTTCCCCATTTTCCGAACCCTAATCCCTCCTATATATGTTGTTGTTCACTGTAAGGAAAAGAGGGGGAGAAAAAGATTTTGTGGAATTTTTGGGAGTGCAAATATAGAGCTAAGCTAAACGAAAACAATTAAAAAATTCATACGAAATACGCCTCAAGAAAACAAAGGAGATAATTGGTTTTGGTGTCTAAGTCTAATACTTCTGCCCAGACTTTGGGGTTGTTGTTTGTGTTCGAGTTTCGTGGTGGAAGTGTTGCCCCTAGCTCGTTTCGTCTTCAGTTTGCTGCCTCCGAGAAGGTAAACTCCTTCTTGATCATTAGCCCGTATTGGATGTTCCGTTCATGAACTGAACTTCCTGTAGATTCCTTGTTTTTTTTTTTTTTGTAGCTCGAATGTCTCTGTTCTTAGTTATTATGGTGTCTAATGCCCGGTCGTTCGGGGTCGAGTCAGTATTCTATTTGACTGAGGCATATAACGTGTTTGTGTATGAGATTTATGTCTAGAGTATCTATGATTAAGAACTTGGCTCCTCCCTTTGGTGTTGCGTCTTTGTGATTAGTACATTTAAGTTGTGTTTGTAAGTTTGAAGGCGCTCTTATTTTTAGTTCAGGGAATGTGGCTGCTCGTTCACGCAATTAAGCATCTCCCGTTCTTATCTCGTGTATGCTCAAAACATATTCTCCTCTGCTGATTTGTTTATGCTTCAGGTTATAGGGATACTTGATTGTAGGTATTATAGGTCCTAAACATATTAAACCCATTTGTTCAGATTTGTTTCTTACATCTCAAGCTTATCAATTTCCGAAATCTTTCATGATTAAAATGCTGTTGCGATCCATGTTTCCCTGCATTGGCTGGTTTGCAATATTGTGGTTAACATAAGTGGCGTACCTTAGTTTAATTTTAACGCGGAAAGTGGACAAGCTGTTGTGTCTTCAGTCCCTTTTCTTACGGTTTGTCATTTGATTGCAAATATTCATTGTTTGTTTGGTATTCTAGCCCCGAACATGATAACCCGATTTGATGGCTAAATTTCATCTTAATTTTTTTATCTCGTATAAGTTTGTTTAATTGTGATCACTGTTAAACATTTTGGATCATTTCATACACACTTAGGTTGAGTTCTATTTGTGGTCATTGTGACTTTTCTCCTAACCCCATCCCCATTTGTTTGCCGAATGCTTGAAAGTAATTGTTCCTATTAAGTTGAAAAATTGTGAAATTCGATCAACTTGATTTTTGAGTCATTAAGTAAATAGTGAAGTGAGTTACAAGCGGTTCTGTTCTTTTCTTCTTACTTTCCTGTTTTCCTCTTATCAATATGCATATTATTAGTTCATCTCTTTTTGGGATTCATTCATCCGCCTTGTGCTTCTTGTCTTTTATTTTGGTCAGACTTGTCCGTCGATTTTGTCATTTAAATGAATTTACCATAAAATTGATTTCTTTTTTAATTTAGTTCATTTTCATCCATGGTTGTATGTTTGTCACTATCTATGGGATATAAATATATGTGTGTGAAACAGTTGTTTCTCTGTGCTTACCCATTTAGTATTAAATTTATATATATGTATATATTTATCAATATGTAGACCCATATAAATACAACACCTCAATCTTCTTACCCCCTAATATTATAATAATAATATTAATTCATGCCTAACAATTACACCTCCAACCCAAATTCCAATTTTAACATATCATTACTTAGTGGTTAATAATGTTTGTCCAAAATCTGCCGTCAACTTTCACGTGGAAGCACTTATTATACATATGTCCTTAAATTTCATTTTATAATATAATAATATATATTCCTATCAACAATCAATACAACATTAGAGCTTGTCGAATTCTAATCCTAATTAATTTTTTTTAATTTTGTTCTCACTGTGATGATTAGGCGGTAGTGATTATTCATCTCCTTTAGTTTCTTATATTAAGTCATGTGGGTTGTTACTCATAAGTTTACTTGTTTTGTTGCATGTGAAATCTTCCCATGTCCTCGCGGACTCCATCTCTTTCTCGCATTTCCTATGGGGCCTTTGAGGCCTAATACCCTTTTGTTGAGTCGACCGACCTTCAAAATTTGAAGAACATATCCTTGACGTGGGCATACAGGTGTTTGGAGTTAATACAAGATTGTATACACTAGTATACGTCTAGTGTATACGAAGATGGGCCTAAAGGTCCCAAATTCAGAGTTGTATTTTGTTATTTTGGGCCGCCTAAGCCCTTGTTATTTTACTTATTATTATCTTATTAGTATTTAGGACAGGTGGAAGATGGGCCTAAGGCCCAAAGAAATAACTTTTATGTTAGTTTAGGACAGGTGCAGATAACTCAAATGGGCCCAAATACCGGTCCAGGCGGACAGGAAAACCGGATTTGGGCCCAAGTTCCTTTCTCTCTTTGTTTTATTATATTTGTTTACTCGTTATTATTTGCTATTGATATTAAGATTTTAAAATTCAAATCCCCAAAAGACACACATTCTGAATTAATCATTTAACTAAATTATTCGTCTTTTACTTCACTTAAATAATAAATAAATAATTTCACAAAATATTTCACTTAGATAATATTTCAATATTTCCCCTTTTCCCCTTTAAAAATAGTTCTAACTATAAAACAACTCAATTTTGCAATTTTGGTTAAAGTTAAATTATTTTAGTCAAATAAATTAATTGTCGGATAACCGCATTAGCAGATATTCTAGGTGCCTTAAAAACCTTCCTAGAATACTAATAGGAACCTCGAACCCCTCTTTATATTTTCAATTGATTCCCTGTTTTAATCTATTGAAAAAATAATTTTCTTGATTTTTCTTAAAAATTAAGTGGTGACTCTTAAACCAGCCCAAAATATATTTTCTAAATAAAACAGAAGAACTCACATACCTCTTAGGGATCAACCCTTGGCAAAATCCGCAACTAAAATCTCAAGAACGCGACGAAATCTTGCCCTTTCTCCTCTTTTCTCTTCTTGAACCCTTTTTCCAAAACCCTAGCGTGAAATTTTGAGTGTGTAAACTAACCAATTCATTTTAGACCCCTAATTAATTACTAAAAACGAAATAACTTACTTGGGTGAGGAAAAGACCAAAATGCCTCTCTTAAATTCGGTCAACTTTTCTTATTTAGACGGCTTGACTTCAAATGGGCATATATCCCTCCTACGAGCTCGAAAATTAGCAAACTCAGTGGCGTTGGAAAGAGGATTCCAAGACCTTTCATTTGATATCTTATAGCTCACCTAACTCAACATGTACTGAAAGTTATGGTCGTTTGAAGTTGACCCAAAATTCATACTTAACATAACTTTGCCAAATTTCAGATTTTCATTCTTTCCAAAGATGATTCTTTCTAATTCTAGCTCTTTCAAATAGCGGGGTGTAACAAGATTACCTCCTAATGCAATAGATAACCCATCCAAACATTCTTGTCTAATACTACGATTACTTGTTTCCCCTACAACCTCATTCTCATCCTTGGCGTTGTTTCAAACAACTTTGTCATCAATATCAAGCAGTATATTTTACAAAATACCAAACAACCTACTTATAAATTGTGGCAACTTCCTTATCATTCCTGGTGCTTTCTCACTGGCCTCGGCTAAAGAAATCACAAACCTAATCGACAATGTCTTGTCCCTTCTTCTAATAAAAATATTATTTTTTAAAACTACTTTTTAAAATATAAAATAAAAAATAAAAAAACAGGGCAGTAGTGGGTGGGGCTAATTTATGCAGGTTAATATGTTATGATGTGGGTGGGGCTAACGGGGCGGGGCAGGTTTTAATTTTACAGGCTAAGACAAAATCCCTATCACTAGACAATCATTATTGCTATTGTCAACTATGACCATCACTAGTGTTATTATTATCACTATTCACAAACTTATTTTTGAGTTTTTATTTTATTCTTAGAGGACTCTAGAGTGGTCAAGATGTTTTAGATAAGGCAAATTGAAATTTTTTTTTGGATGTTTTAGACAAGGCAAAGAAGAAAAAAAATCTAAAAGTTGTAGAATGAATTAGTTGAAATGTCTTTACATAAAAGGAAAAAAAAAATAGAAATTAAATTATTAGTAAAAAAGTTTTTATCCAAAAAGCATTTTGATATAATTTGGAAAAATAAGATGACATTAGATTCGATCCGAACTCGATTCTCGACTCCTAACTTCGATCCGAGATCCAAATTCCAACCCCAACACAGGCCCCAATGACCCCAACTTGGGATAAGTCCTTGACTCAGGACTAAGGGTCCGACCTCAACCCGAAATCGAACCCCAATCTAGGATCCGACTCCAGATCCCACCTAGTACCCCATCCCCCGACCCCAATTTCGACCCAGGTCTCGACTCTCAACTTCAGCGTCGTTTGGGCCCTTATTAGGGATGTAAGTCAAGTGTTGGATCAATATTGGGGTCGGAAGCAGGACATAGGTTTGGATCAGGAGACAGACTTATGTCATGGTTGAGAGAGGTTGAAAAAGAATTTTGAAAGATATTTTTTTTTTATTTAAGAAGGGAAGTCATTGTGCTAAAATTTGAGCAAAATAAATCTATTGAAAAAATATTTTCAAAACATTTAAGTCAACCAAACATGAGAAAAATGAAAAATATTTTCTTTTATGCCAAAACCCACCTGGATTCTGCTTATATATTTTTAAAATAATTTTCATAATTTGTTTTTCAAAATTGGAGGGCAAGGAAAGGGGGTTAGAAGATGAGTAATCGAAATCTCACCAACAACGTGGGAGTCAGGTAGCCAATCAATTGAGCTATTGATATTTTTTTTTAATTTTCAATCTTAGGGTACGATATTAAGAAAAATGTGTTAGAAGAAAAATAAGTAATTTTCTTACTTTTTTGTGTTCATTACGTAATCAAAAATATTATTAAAAATATTTGTATATAATCATAAAAAATATTGTAGGAGGCAGGGGTGAGGGGTGGTGAGGTGGGAGCTATATTAATTAAAAAAATTACATATTATACCCTTAATTAATTAATTTTGAAAAAGATAGAACTTGTTGAAAATCTTAAAATTTTAATTCATCCATTCATAATTAATAGGGATAAAATTTTTAAAATAGACAAATAATTAAGGATAGAGAGAGTATTGATCATTTTGTTGTCGTCACAAGAGAGATATTTAGGCAAATGCTTAGTATTATAGCAATTTATATTTTGATGTAGTATGTTGACACTATTATAAGAATAGTATTGACGTGTTTATGTCTTTCTACTTTCATTAAAAGTATTCATGGTGTTTTCACCATATTTAAATTTTTTGTTAACTCTTGAAATTCTATCAGTGTTACATAGATTGAGATATGGAAGTAACAAATATTATTTGAAAATTATGTAAGAATATTATAAATCACATAAATTATCAATTTAAAATAATTAAAAATCATATAAAAAAATTGGTTGGCTCTCCAAATTTATTTGTACCACGTAAAATGAAACGGTGGAAGTAACATATATTATTTGATAATGACGTAAAATTTATTATAAATCACAATGATTAACAACTTCAAATATTTCAAAAGAGCATATTAAAAATTTGAGTGACTCTCTAAATTTCATTTATATCACATAAATTGAGACAAAAATAAGTACTCCCTCCGTCCCATATTAGATGACATCTTACTAAAAGTATTTGTCTCATATTATTTGATCACTTACTAAATCAGGATAAAATTAATTATGTTTTCCTATTTTACCCCTACAATTAATATGATATTTGGAGGTTTAAACATATTTTGTAGATCTAAAGTTTCTTTTTCCTAGAGACTAATTAATATGAACAAAGGGCAAAATAATAAGTTGATCAATATATTAATGATTTATTAATTACCGTATAAAATAGAAAGTATCATCAATCTAATATGAAATGAAGGAGTAACATATATTGGGTTCGTATCGGAACAAACTTTCATATCCAATACTAAAAGAAAATATATGAGAAATAAATAAACAAATAAATTTTGCATTTTTTTTATAAACACTTGCAAATAATTTTGAAAATGCTATAATGCATTACTGGAAACAAATTAAACAAGCAAGGAATAATGATAAAATAGATATGATCAAATAAATAAGTGATTGAATAAAAAAAAAAATTTGGCTGTTTGTGTTCTAATTCATGTACTAATCATAATTGGGTTCAATATGCGGAAGGAGGAATATTTTAAATCCAAAAATTAACGTTAAAGTTAAGCACATGAATTCATGATTTTCTCAGTTTTAATATGTCAAGAGTATTTGTTTTAGTAAATTTCATATACATGATTTGAAGTTGTTAGTTAAAATGTTCATGTTTATAAATCTTCCAATTAATTTAGGAATGTTGAATTAATTTACCAATTTTTTTGTATTTGATAATATGTTTTTTTATAACAAGAACCAAGATTCTATCCAATGATTGAACCAAACAAAAAAATCAATTCATTCTTTTTCTAATCAAGGGGAACATTTCTAATTCTTAATCTATAAGGTTGAATAAAAATTTGATTGACCATTTGATATAACTGATCATATGCTTAGTGTGTGACTTGTTATATTGAAACAAATAACTAACAAAATTTGAAATAATTCATTTCACTATAACATAAATTGTTTATAGATATATATTGTGAAACAGAAAGTTTTATTTCTTATAAGGATATTGGATTTAGTTGTTATAACTATGAAAATAATACATGTAATACACTGATCTTTTATATATTGAGTCAAAAATTATAAACACATTTTAAAATACTAGAATTATTATAGAAAATTATAGAAGAAACTCAAAAGGGAAGTATGAAACTCTAAAATCTAAAATGGCAAAATTTCTAAATAGTTTTATAATTAAAAATAATTATGAATTATCCCCTCTAATATTTTTTTCCCTCTAACCCTTTAATATTATTGTCTATAATTACCCTTTACTTTATTAATTTTCACTCTAATGGCATTGTCTAGAATTATCCGTTGCTTCATAATCTGAACCACAATATTCCATAAACCTTTACTTCGTGTAGTAATAATAACTAACTTTACTATATGTTAAGACTCTAATATTATTATTATCTAGAATTACGTTTTACTTTATTGATTTTTACTCTAATGGCGTTGTCTAGAATTACCCTTTGAACCATAATATTCCATAAACCTTTACTTCGCTTAGTAATAACAACTTTACTATCTATTAAAACTCTTACACATGAATATTTGTTGAAATCATCCATTTTGTATTAAGAAACTTACAAAATATTTATAAATAGTTCATTAAAAATCTAGTTATAAATAAAAATGAAAAATAACAACCGAAAATAAAGTTTCAAACTCATTAAAAATTGTATTTATTTAAGGAATTTAATTCATGTTCAAGGTTTAGATTAATTCTTTTGAGCATGATTCCTGCTTCTTCTTTTTTTAAATTTCTCATCGGGTGTCCGATTTTTATATATTAAAAAAATATTAAAAGGCTGGTAAACGAGATCAGACATACCATAAGTTGGAAAAAAGAGCCCTGATCAAAGAACCCTCTCCTTAAAAGGAAGCAATGAAGAGAAAAAAAGGCTACATATTTCTTCTTTCTTTTTTTCCCTTTTTTTTTTTTCAGTCTTCAATTTATTTAATTTTTATCTTTCTTATCTCCTTTTTGACCAATTTTTTTTTTAAAAAAATAAATAAAAACGCCCAAGGTTTTGCGTAGGATTGTTTTGTTGACAAAATACTTATACTTCCAATAAGGTTTGAGCTAAAGCTAAGCTGATACAAGGTTACCGGCATGGATTGTGGTGCAGTGATGAAACTATTCATCCTTAATTAGAGGTTTGAAATTTGAACTTTGGGTGCGTAGAAAATCATACTGGAATCGCCACCTCCAAAATAGACCCTACAGTACGTGATTCGAATTTAATCAGTATTTCAACATGGACACCAAAAACTGGCTAGGAAACAAAGAAAAAAGGTGGTATTATAAATTTCAAATTAACCTTTTAGTTAATGTTTTTAAGGGGCATGGAAAGAAAACACTACAAATGAAATAGATCGGAACAATTAAATGAGAACATTGTTAATCCTTTTGAAAGAGGGGATGAACCACATATAAAAAATAATTTTGCAAAATTGAAACTGTTTTCAGTTAATAAATAATGGCATGAATAAACCTTTTCTCACACGGAAATGACATAGATGAGCCAAATTTTTAACAAATAATATAAATAAGCATTTTCTCAATGTTCGATAACATATATATATATATATATATATAAGACTTTAAATATTTTTAAGGGACATATAAAGAAAAAACACGACAAATAAAATAGATCGAAACAATAAAATCATGAGAATGTTGTTAATCCTTTGGAAAGAGGTCAGGTGCACAAATTTTGTAATGAAGTGATAATTAGTGATTACAATTATAAGCATATATTAGTGTTTTAATCATTGGAAGACAAATGAACCCTACTCCAACTCTATCAAGATCATATCCTATAATTACTTTCCCAAAAGCCAAGGAATAAAGAAAAGAATGAGTACTGTCCTAAATTACTCCCACCACTATATGTTTTTTCTCCATTTTTGCATTGAAAAAAATTCTACTTTCATTTGATACTTTAATTTGTGTTTGGTGGATTCATACCTACTTTTCCACATTTCACATTATGATGATTATTTTCTGCTTTTTATGCCACCAATGCTTAAAACAAATATGACCACCTTCACTTTTATACTCAAAATCATCAAAGAATGAAGACCAGATCATAAAAATAGTAGACGCCAATTATTAACACATATCCTCCTCGATTTGAGCAACTTTGTTCTACTCTCCGCTCCGTTCCGCTCCGTTATTTTATTTGTTTATTTTAAATTGAGAAAAAAATATTAAAAATATCTAACATAAATTATTAATTTTATTCTCGAATGATTGACAGCCTTAAAAACATTTTTTACTTGTCAAACTAAATTTAGATACACTCATGATTTGTCACATGACATAACAAGTCGTCTCAAAACGAGGCGTATCCTGGAGGGGGTCACCGAGTTCACGTGAACCCATACTCCCCTCCTAAAACCATATATAGTAGTGTTATACTTCTAATAAATATTTAAACATAGATGTGTGAACCCACACTTGAAGTATCATATAATATCGTGCAATGACGATTGGGTGCACCTCTCTAAGTGAGGCTAGAAATTTGAATCTTTTATTTATTTTCCTTTCTAAAATTGGGTAACACCTTTCTAAGTGGTTTGGATAGATAAAAAAACTGGACCTATAATTTTATAATTTTAATGGTTTTCAGTGATAAGAACCTAAATATTATACATATCAAATTTATATCTTAGATCTACCTTTTCGTAATAGTGCATCCATCATCTCAAAATCCTGGATACGCCTCTGGACTCTCAAACTCTTGTGGGAGCATGAGAATCTTAATAGAGAATTTAAGGGTGTATTTCACTCATGTTACAAGATCGAGGGTGTATTAAAGTTCAGTTACTCAAGTAAAGGGGTATTTTTAAGGCTGTCAATAGTTCGGAGATAAAATTAATAATTCACACAAGTTTAGAAGTGTTTTGAAAACTTCTCTCTTTTAAATTTTATATTTCATTTAAGCAATAATAATTGACATAGGTGTTTTATTATAATATTTATATTAATTGATATTTAGTCTTAGATCTTGAAAATAATTTGAGAAAAAAGTAACTGCATTAAGTGTAAAATATGAGGGAATTAAAATATGTCTTTCTCTTGATATATATGCTAAAAATGAAAATATGCTTTTAGTATAATGGACAAATAAAATGAACGGATGGAGTACTATAATACTTCCTTCATTTCAAATTATTTTTCTTAAAATAAGTCCCTCCGTCCATCTTTACTTGTCCATTATACTAAAAATAATTATCCAACTTTATTTATTGAATTTGAAAAAATCAAGTGATAATTTATCATTTGTCTCTATTTCTTTTATATATTTGTGTCTACTTTATCCTTACTTATTATATACTACTATTTATTCTCCAACATTTAGATGATTTATTATTAATAGAAGGGATATAATAAAGTTACTTTAAATTTATTGTTTTTACGAAATGTATCAAATTAAACATGGACAAATAAAAATAGATGAAGAGAGTACTTATTTTCAAAGACTACAAATAAGAATAAATTAAAATAGTTAAATTTATTTTAATTATGATAATTTTAAGGATGTGAGAAAGATATGTTAAGAAGTCCACGTCCATAGAGGGATGAGAAATTGATCTCCTTATATGGACTTGGATAACTCCCTCCCTCCCTCCCCCCTTTTCATGAATTAGCTTTTGGGGTAAAGTTAGGTTCAAATATTATATCTTTATATAGTATCAAAGTCATATTCATCCCAATTTATTATTTACAAATGTTAGTCCCTCAGTTATAAATGTTCACACTCTAACTTTATGAGCTAATTTTTAATTAGACTCAATTATCATATATTTACTGCATAAACATGTGACCCAAAGGGAGTAGCTAGAAGTGGAAAATATAATCTCATATTTTTAACACAAATCCCAAGTAGATATCATTTTGCTTTTCCCAGTCCAAGTAATTTGACACAACTAAAGTTATACTTAAATTCATACCCTATTATTTTGAGTTTATGTTTCCACACCGGCAGTAAACCTATTTAAATTGAGTTAACCCACAATAACATGTAATTCTTGTATATATTAAGTCCAATATGATTAGGTGAAAAAAAATTATGCCATAATCAATTAATCATATTATAACTTTAACTCTAAAAAAATTTCCAAGTTTTGAGAAGTCAAAAGTTTTAAGGAACATGATCTAACGTGTGTTTAACCTTTCAGAAAAGGTGACAATGATGCTACACTTGTATGCTTAGACCACTGTTGAAAAGTTGAAGGATTGATGTACATTCATCATTCAACATGTAGAAAATTTTGAGACATCCAAAATAATTAGGGTAGATGTGGGGAAAAAATAAAGGATGGATGACTACTACTTGTCATGAAAATCAATCATAATCTTATTTTTTTTTCTCAGTTTTAGTAATAATGTTGAGTAAATTTGGCTCATACCATTTATATGTGTAAAGCAAAGTACTGTTTTCTTTTAATCTTGTGGTATAGTTTAGATATCGAAAATTAAATTTTTATATTTTGATTTTGAATTTGGAGATAAAATCTTTAACTAACAATAGCTAATAACTCAAAATAATTAAATGTATATTATAATTCATGGTAAAATTCCTTTTGAATTGGCTGAAATCGTATAGAAGCTTTGAGAAAGGGTAAGATCACGATTTAACCATTTAATTTGTGGATCAAACTTAAGGTAAGTTGAGACTTTTTAAACTCTTATGAAGTGTTTTGAATTAATAAAATTGATTGTTTAATAGGTTTAGCATAAGCATATTACATATGATGATTCATATGGTTATTGTTGTCTTTGTGGCTTGATTATTTGTTGGTCTAATTAATTAAGATCGGATCTTGATGAAGTGATGATATTGGATTTTCGTTTATTTCTAAGAAAAATATTGTAACTATCGTGTTTATTTATCGGTTTGAATTACCTATATTTGTTATTGGTATGACTATAGATCGAGGAGCGTGGAGGTTATAAGCATGGTTATACCAATTCTTGTCATCGTTTTATTTAGGATCGATCAGCGATGTTAATACGTTTTTCATACTTATTCTACACTGGTTGTACTTTTTTTACGTGCAAGTTTTGTGTTTCGAGTTTTGAGTGGTTGGTAAGCTTGCTGTTGGTTAGTGATATATATCTTAAAGTATTCGGAGTGAGCTGCTTGACTGTTTCATAGCAGGATACTTCTTTCTTGTTTGTTTATTCTTCTGTTTTTTTTTCTTTCGAACGAATGGATGAAATTATAATTTTATTTTAGAAGCTTTTCTACTTGTGACACGGGGTTATGAGTGACGTTATGCTATATTTTTCACATTTTCTAATGTATGAATGCTACTTTTGACTTTATTATCAGTTTTTTTTTGTTACTTCTACATTTAAAATTAATTGGTTCGCCTACAAGGTTTGAGTAGGTGTCATCATAGCTTAGAATTTTCAGATCGTAACACATCTCAAACTCATAAAGTTCAAATCTCTAATTTCATGATTTCCTGAATGTATCCAAATCATGAGAAGTTAATAATTTCATGATTAGTGTGTTAATCAACCAAGCAATATTGAAAAGTACAACAAAATATCTAAACAAATTCAGGCATGTAAGTTTCTATACTGACTAAAACTGACATAGCAGTCTCTCCCCTGCATCATAAGACATAATGCAGTATAATAAAACAATAAAGTGCTAGATTAAAAAAAAAAACAATAAAGTGAAAGTAGCTGAGTCATGTTGGAATAAGAGAGTAATTTTCATGGGGCCAAGTGAAAATTCAACATATTAGTGAAGTATTCAAAGGAAGGAAAGCCAAAATGCTGCTTTCTCTAATAACAAAGCAAAAACAAAATTAAAATATACACCCTTCCTTCTTGCAGTAAAGGACAACAAGAATATCTTTAGTTGTCTCTCTTTAATAAAGAAAAAGTAGTACTTTTTTTAAATTCAAAAACTCCCTCAAACCAAACCAAGAATATATCCAACCTATTGGAATGCAATCATCCCACATGTATGATTCTTAATACTCCTTCCGTTTCATTTTATAAGTTACTTTGACTTAATACAGTGTTTAAGAAAGAAATAAAGATTTTTGAAACTCGTGGCCTAATAAATCACTCCATTAAGGGTAAAATGGGTTGTTTAAAGTTAAATTATTACTCCCTCCGTTTCACAAAGAATGACCTCCTTTCCTTTTTAGTCAGTTTAAAAAAAATGACCTCCTTTCCTTTTTAGTCAGTTTAAAAAAAATGACCTCTTTCTTTTTTTGGTAACATTTTACTTTTTGCTTTCCACATGACATGTTTAAGACCACAAGATTAAGGGCAATTTTGTACATTTGACATAACTTTAATTTAGGACCACAAAATTCAAAAGTCTTCTTTATTTACTTAAACTCCGTGCCAAGTCAAACCAGGTCATTCTTTATGAAACGGAGGAAGTACTTAATATAGAAATGTATCATTCTTTTCTGAACGGACTAAAAAGAAAAATAAATCATATAAAATGGAACAGAGCGAATAATTGTTTCTCCTTTAAGTCTCTTAATTCTCTTGTTTCGCTCAAGAAACAAACTTTATATATATATTGAAATATTCCCACATGTATTGTCTTAGCTAATGCAATTGTTCTCCATCTCCCATTTGCTTCTCCAACATCTTCCTTTGGTTTCACTCAAAGAACACAACGTTAGTCTTAAAACAACTTCATACCATTAGTCGAACTACTGAACTCAATCACTTGCTGTCGTTTACTCTTAAATTTTCTATCAAGACCCGTCCTACGTCCTACCTACCCTAACATAATCGTCACGACCCAAAATTCCAAGAAAATGGATCAATTGCAACCACAACAACCAGTTCAAGTTTATCCAAGCAATCCAAACAACTTCCCTAACCAACCAAACAATATGCCAATGACTCAATCCTCTTCTTCTCATAACTCATCAAATGGTTCATTTGTCAGTGTTTTTGTTGTCCTAGCTATTGTTTTTGTCATATCTGTTATTGCTTGTGTTGTGGGACGTTTATGTAGCAAGAAAAGCAATGGACCCAAGGTGAAGAAAAGTCATGGTCAACCACAAAAACAAAAAGAGGGAAAACATAATAAGCACAATGAGTTTCATAATAAAAGAGAAGGAGGGGATATAGAATTTGGATTTGATAAGAAAATTGCAAGTTCTAAAGTGGCTGCAGCACATGGAGATAATCATTATAAGGGGCCTAAGCCTTATAAGAATGCTAGTGGAGGTAAAGGGGGAGTTAGATTTTCTGATAATCATATTGATTTCAAGCTTGGTCCATGAAAATTTGTAGAAAAAAATTATATGTTCATAGATGAACTCTCTCTATGTACTAATTACTTTGGTAGTAGTTTTTTTTTTTTTTTGTAACATGGAGGAAGGGGAATAGAAAGGTAAAGGGACCTGTGAGAATCGCGCATGTATTGTGTGAAAAACTCTCATCGGCATCACTAGACTATAAGTTCTGAGGGTAATTATTCCTTGTGTTTTTCTTTGTTGGTTAATTGTAGCTTTGGGCTTTTTTTTTTTTTTTTTTTTTGTATTTATGCCTAATGCAACATGATTGTTGTGATTGGGATTGTCAAAGTGTAGTATTTTCAGTTTATCATCAATTGGAATATATGGTTGGGGGTTCAAGAAAATCCAGAGTTGTTAGCTTTTTTCCATTTCATTTGTTACTCTGTGACTAATCTCAATGTCTCCAAATACATATTTTGTAAACTAGATAGTGTAAAGGTATTGGACTGTAACTTTCTCTAAATTTGCATAAACATACCTTCGACCATCTAGTTTTACAAACATGACTGAAGTATACATTATCTATACACTTCGGTTGTATATGCTATGAATAGTATGTATATATTATATGTATACTCTAAAGTATACACTATCTATCTATTGTGTACATATTTTTTAACTAGATGATTCAAAAGCATTAGACTGTAATCTTCTCAAATATTTATTCATATTTTTTTTATGTTCAAGCTAAATTATTAGTTACTTGAAAACTTCAAACTAGATTTGTCATCGAAAAATAATAATCAGTTTCAAATATCTAAAATTTGATTTATCAAAATTTATTAACCGAATTAATTTAGATTCACCATATGTATGATTCATTTAAGAAAAAAAAACATTTCTTTTATTTTTAAAGCTTAAACCCCCGACCTTTAATAAGAGAAAAAAGAAATCACCTGTTCCGATATTGCTTTGAATTTTGATGGCCATACATCTTCTATCGGATGCACATATTTTTCAAATCTTAGGCACCAAAAAGTCTCATTAGAATTATTTGAATCTTTATGTATACAAAGTTACATCTTGAACAATAAATAGTAGCCTTTAAATAATTTTCATAACACATCACTCTCTTCATAGAGAAATTGAGAAATGAAATGAACAAAAAGAGTATATTGTACAAGTATAAAATATTTCTAAAGAATGCAAAGAATTCATAAGACTTAATACTCAAACAAATATTTGAATTTGATTTTAGCTGACAAGTAAATATTTTAATATTAAAAATACATATCTAAATACCACCACTCCCAAATTTTAAACCATATAAACCATACGCTCCTAATTAGTGGACACTAATAATGCTAATTTCTCATATCCACCCATTATTGAAAGATTTTTTACTTGTTTATTCATATAAAAAATAAATCAGGCCAAAGAATGTATTAATAATAATGTGGCAAACTATAATTTAACTAAGGTTAGTTGGCTCTTACGATCGAGTTTTTTTTCGGATCATACGCATAGCAAAAGCTTTAATATATCGGATCGGATGTCTTTTTTTTTTTTTTTTTTTTTTAAAGTTGGCCTTCGACAAAATTGATTGGAAATCAATCTAATTTCTTTCTTTTGTTGTTTATATACTTGGGAAAATTAGAGAGAATAACCATTCGGTCATCTTACATTTTTACTACTCAAAATTCACCCAATTATCAATTTACTATCTCAGATAATTTTATTAACCCTTGATCCCCACCCCTTTTCCCTCTTTCATGTGACTCTTTTAGTGTTCAATTTCTTCTTTCTCTTTTATTATATCACTACCTTTTCCCTCTTTCATGTGATTTTCATACCCTCATATGAGATAATGCTAATATCTCATATTCACCCATTATCAAAAGATTTCTCATATTGACTATAATGTGGCAAACTATAATTAACTAAGGTTAGTTGGCTCTTGTGGTCAAGCCATTTTTCATATTCTGTGCATAATCAGAGCTTTAATGCATTAAATTGCTTTTTATAATTGGCCTTTGACAAAATTGATTGGAAATTAATCTAATTTCATTCTTTTGTTGTTTATAACTTGCGAAAATTAGGAGGATGACCATTAGGTCATCTTACATTTTTATTACTCAAAATTAGCCCAATTATTAATTTATTACTATCTCATATAATTTTATTAACCCTTGGTTCTCACTTCTCACCCCTTTTCCCTCTTTCATGTGACTCTATTAGTGTTCCATTTCTTCTTTCTCTTTTATTATAATCAACTTCCTCTTCTTCTTTTTTAAGTAAAATTTTATTCTTCTGCAAATTTAATTTGTGATCGATAGAAAAATTTAAAGAACCTTTTTATGCTTTTTTCTTCTTCTATCATCTTTTCTATTATTTGATGATAAATTATATCTCTAGCCTTATTTCTTTTGATTATGTAATACCCATTTTTCTCTCATGAAATAATTATTTTTATCGTATTGTAAAAAAGAAGAAAAGGAAATATATTAAGGTGTAAATAGTGAAAAATAAGAGAATAGGGTGCAAGGTAAAAAATGAAACATAAATTAGGGTGCAAAATGTAAAGAGCCCAAAATACTCTTACGTAAGAAAAAAAAGGGGAAAAATTGAAAGCACCTGAAAACGGAGTGCCACCGGAAATCATAACTTCCGGCGATTTCAGCAACGCTTCCAGTACAAGCAGTTTGAGAAATCAGTTGCCGGAGGACGAACGGAGAGATTCATCGGAACCCTAGACCGAATCAGTGAGTTTCCGGATCCACTCCTCATTAACGATGAATTGATGATTCACTACTTGTCTCAAAACGGTGACAGTATCTCTAGGAAGTCGTATCTCTAGACTACAGTTGATAGCTTATATTTCTGTTTTTCATATGATTTGAGCCTAAAAAGCTTCTTTTTTCTTTGTGAACTATTTGCTCATTGCACTTAGTGGAAAAATCAAATAATTCTAGCTCCATTTTGACTTATCTAAGATATGATGTCGAAATCCGTCGATGGTTTAGTATGTGTGGATAAAAAAGTGGAAGATGTTACATTATATTTAAGTAGTGATAACAGTCATGAATTGCCTCAATGTCTATGCAGTTGCTCTTCATCAATAATTTTGAATTTGTGTGGTGAAAAATTTGATATTGAGTGAAAGTCTCTGACTTTTTTCTCCATAGCGATAGATGATGAAACTGTTATGAACAAACTGTCAGGTGTCTTGCTTAGGACACTTTGGAACTGTTTTGGTTTAATGGTTTCCATAGGCTGTATTGAGAATATGATTAGGAGATATCGAGAGAGGAAAGGAGGATGATATTGATTATGTTCTATGTATCAGTAGGAAAGCAGAGAATGAATCTCATTAACTGGAATGAAAATGAATATAACAGTACAAACTTATATACTAGCTACACTAATCAACCTACTTGCTAACACGTGTAACCAACTAATGCTCTTTAACTACTCAATAACAAACTAACCGAATAATAGTTACAGGCTGAACTTTTAAAGTGACTCCACTGTTCTCAATCTTCCCCCTCAAACTAAATGTACTGAACACATTCAGAACTCTTAGTTTGGACAACAATGGTTCATGTTGAACTCTTCCCAATGCCTTGGTCAGTATATAAGCCACAAGACATCCCTTTCTCAATTTTTCTAGCTTCTTCTTAACTTTGGAGGGGATTGGAAATAATTACATAAATCGGTTGCCAATGAATCTAACACTGCATTTATCAAGATAACTCTGCCCCCTAGTGACAGTTATTGGAATTTCCACATAGCTAACATTTTCCCTGGCTTTTCAATTATCCCATCCCATATTCAGGTCCTTGTGTTTGTTGCCTAAAGTCATACCCAAATAAACTGTAGGTATTGGATCTATTCTGCACCCTAAGATATTGGCCAGCCCGTGCATCTGTGCAACTTCCTTGATAGGAAATAAACTGCTTTTGCTCTAGTTCACACACAAACCAGTGACATATCACCCTGATGTAGCTACTTTGTTCTGCTTTAGTTTCACAGAAGATCACTGTATCATCTGCATAAAGCAATTGGCAGATTTCCAAATTCTCACCTGCTCTGTTGTTGAGTTTGAAGCCTTTCAACCACCTATAATGAATAGCAATCCTCATCATACTATTAAATCGAGTCTAGATTCTAAAGGTCGACTTTTTAAATCAAAATTTCTAAAGGGGCGATATTATATGTAAAGAAGCTAAAGGGCAAAAGTGTGAGGGACACCACACCTTGTAAGGCGGGGTGAACCCCGCGCCTTATAAGACGTTCTGTACTGCACGCCTTGTAAGGTATATGGCAAGGGAAAAATTCCCCTCATCCTTGCATTAATAGGCTACAAGTTAGATGTGTAGATTTATAGGTAAGTTCAATTAGAATCTTGATAGGTGGAATTCCTTCTTACTAAAAGGCATTCTTACATTATGATTACAATGTACTCCCTCCATTCATTTTTAGCTGTCACATGCAGCCTATTAATGCAAGGGTGAGGGGAATTTATTCCCTTGCCATCTACCTTACAAGGTGTATGGTACATAATGCCTTATAAGGTGTGGGGCCCAGCCCGCCTTACAAGGTGTGGTGATCCTCACGCCTTACAATAAAAGTTAATGTCTTCCATTAATATTTATTGTAAGGTATGGTGTCCCTCATGCGTTTACTCCTTTGGTTTCTTTTCATTTTCTGTTGCTCCTTTGGAAATTTTGATAAAAAAAGTTGCCCTTTAGGCTCCGGACTCCTATTAAATCCTTACATGGCTATCATGAGCGGAAAAGGTGAGAGAGGATCCCCGTGCCTGAGACCCCTTTCAGGAAGAAAAAAAAACTCACACGTTCTCCATTCACCAAAATAGAGAACTTGATAGTTTTGATACAAAAACTAATTCATTTCAGCTACCTGTCTCCAATTTACATGATTTCAATTAGCACAAATGATTAGTTGCTCATCATATCTTAGTCCGAGTCTCTTTACTGTCTGGGGAGATGGAATTCTTTTCTGTCATACAATATAATAGAAAAAGTGAGAGAACTTCAAAACATTGTGTATTGATATATATGCTCACAACCTAGAGAAGAGTGAAGCATTATCATCTTTCATGAAGTGTGATCAATGTATATTTTCATTCATGTGCCTTAGTTTACTTTCATGATTTTATTCCTTTTTCACGAAATAGCCGTCCAACTGTTTCTCTGATTGGTTAAATCTCTGTTGCATTAGGAGCCAAGTCATGCACCACTATACCAATTATGAAATGGTAGAGAATATTCACTTACAGATTTAGCAAGGCAAAGCTAATGTATTATGAGTTATGACCTTCAGCATAATAATCTGTTCGATTATCTGGTTTGCATAGATATGAAGGATATCATCTACGATGGTAAGATATGGAGGAAGTTTTGTATGGTACTATGGTTGAAGTTTTATTTGGTTCATGACATAGAATCTCTTCTCCCCAAGTGTTTATGGACATTCTATCTCGTCTCCTAAGTGATTATGGATAGTCTATCTCTTCTCCCGAGTGTTTGTGGACATTCTTTGTTTTCTTTTACTTCGTATTTTGGTCAAAGTACTGGTCATGTTTGAACGGATACATTTTTTTTTTGTGAAATCATGCAATTCTATTGATGTCGTACTAACAAAGTAGTAAAGTACCTAATATATTTGAACAGAATGAAGAAAAATATTCGCTTGTTTTTTTCCTTCCTATATTTCCTTGTTGTATCTAATTCTTGTGTACTATGTATAGAGTTGCAGTGGCACGATGGCTAAATCCGGAGCAGATGAGAAGATTCTCAGCTACAACGATGTCGTTCTCCGGCGATCAGATTTGGACATTCTCAATGGTCCTAATTATCTCAATGACCGCATCATTGAGTTCTATTTTAGCTATCGCAGCTCACTCTTTCCATCTGACGACATATTACTGGTTCCACCTTCTATTGCTTTCTGGATTAAAGAATGTCCTGATCCTGAAAGCCTGAAAGATTTCATGGAACCACTTCATCTTTCTCGAAGGAAGTTGATTCTCTTACCTATAAACGATAATTCTGACGTGTGCATGGCTGAAGGTGGGAGTCATTGGAGCTTACTGGCTTTTGATAGAAACTCCAATGTATTTGTACATCATGACAGCAGTTCCGGGTGCATGAATGAGTATCATGCCAAACAAGTATACAAGGTTACTCTTCCCTATACATCATCCAATGCCACTTATAAAGAGTGTCCAAACACGCCAAAGCAAGTCAATGGTTATGATTGTGGCGTGTATGTTTTAGCTATTGCACGAGTCATCTGTCAATGGTATGCAAGCAGTGGAACCAAAGATGCAGATACTCTGTGGTTCTCCCATTTGGAACAGGTCACTCCAAGTGCTGTTTCTGTGATGCGTAATGATATTCTGGGGTTAATAAAAGGTCTGATGGCTGCACCCAAGACTGTGGTGTAACGCTCAATGATGTGAGTGAAAACCATGCAACAAGTTAGAAATCCAGCAGAGATCAAAAATACTAGGTGAGGTTTAAATTCCAGCAGTGACCAACGTGAAGTTTGGTAGTCAGTTATCTCACAATTTAGTTGGATTTCAGGAAAGATTTGCTATTTCAAAAGAAAGCTAATGGGGAAAACTAGGAATATAGTATCTCCATTTTTATAAAATAATATTCATTGTTGAAAAGACAAAGTGGTGTAATCCATAATAGATGAGGCATCTTGGTTTTGATCAAGCCTTGGTGCACCTTCTCCCTAATAAAGTATCGATCTATCTATATTTGTTTTGTTCATTCATGAAATACAGGATTTGCAATGATTTAGATGTCTGCGTTGCTGTCACAATAAACTAAAACTGCCCCTTGTATCTTGATGCCAAGTTCTTTGATCAAAATTTTAACCTAAACAACTTGGCAGTCATTGAAGCCAAACTCCTATATTATGCTTCAGCTGAACTTCTCGAAACTATGGGACTCATGCTCACAACAATTGTCAGTCTGCTGCAATGTGAAAGTACAAGCTTATATACTAGCTACACTAACTGACCTACTTGTTAACATGTGTAACAAACTCATGCCAACATCTTCGGCATTTAGGTAATCTTGAAGAGCTCAAGTGCAGGCTAGTAATATTTATCCTATGTGGCCACTGCTAAGGTTACTTTTGGTATTAGTTGTGCCAGCGAGTACTGGAATGATTTTGATGAAGAAGAGAGTTTTCATGATTGTTATCAAGCTTATCTGCAGAACTTGACTCATGTAACTGAGGTAACAGTTGGAACTATGATTGCTTTAGAGTCAAAAGACATTGTTTGCTCTATTTTTAAATTTTTAGCAATAGTTGCAGAATCTGTACCTCAGTAAGAGAAGAACCCTCAAATCTGATCAATGAGAAACTTCTCTGTAACTGTAAATATCGATGGAAAAATTTGTTGTTGCTAGAATCTTTAGATGGTTATATTTGTCATAGCAAACTACATAGATATCTGATTTCAATTACTTTCATTTTCTTGATTTTTCTTTCTTTAATTAATCCTTACTAGTTTCACTGTGATATCACTGCATCGATCAGGTCGAGCTTCATGTTACCACTCAAAGGAGTGGCTCTTCCAGAATCGCGTAGGGACAATCAACATAGAATTGGAAACTATGAGCATAACTTCCTATAACTTTTTCTCTTGTTGCACTTATTTATTTCTTGATCTTCTATCGTGCCCCCTAGCTCCGCCCCTGACTGTAAATTGTTCTGAATCAGACACTTCAACCATGAAATTCTCGTCTTTTTTTTTTCTTTCATTGTGAATGTCAGTTCAATTAGGCTTTAGACCCTTATTTGATCGAAACTATGTTCTTTCTCTACAACTTTGTCTCTCACTTTGCCCCTTTGTTGCAAGGAGATCACATTACTTTAGAAAGTTGGATTTCAAACTTTGTATTTCCCAATCTCAAGAATGCTAATGCTGTCTGCTGCATAGGGATGTATTTCAAACCCCTATGATAGAGTTTTCAAACTTTCAGAATTTCTGCTGAAGAATGCAATCGTCTTGGAGAAGTTTGTTATCATATCAAGGAGAACAAAATGCTGGTTGTGTTCAGAACAAATGTTGTGTTAGGATCAAGTGCTTACCATCATGCCAAAAGCCATAGTTGATAGCAAAGACGCAACTTTATTTCTTAAATAAGTCGTATCAAGCAAGTGTCGTGCTCGATCATGACTCTGACCTGGACTACCCAGCCCCTCGTGGGCAGGATGTTGGGATTACCCAACATGTTGGCTTGTAGTGAAACAAGTTGTATGTTAATCCTAAAACAGAACACATAGGATGTTTCTCTCAAAATCAAAGTTTAAGGTAAACATTTACAAACATAAAGAGACAAAATACTGTATGATTGATGATCAAGAATTCCTACTTGAATTCAAACATTCATATACAAAGACAAAATACTGTATGATTGATGATCAAGAATTCCTACTTGAATTCAAAAATTCATATACAAACTGATTCAATCAAAAACTCTACTTAAAAGAAAAGGAAACAAAAGCAAATACTACAAATCATTCCCAAGAATTGAACAACTTGTAAAATCACACTCTAAAGCTTGATCATTTTCATTAGGATACTGTCATCCAACTCATGATTATCATCAAAAACAAATAGGCGCATACAAACGCGTACGATGGTTTTTTATGATCTATTTCTTTATGTTGCTTTCTATCCTGTTCTTGTTCTTGTTCTTGTTGTATAAGTTTCATCATCTCTTTGTAAAATTTCCAAGTAATCAAGATATGTATAACTTGAAAAAATATAGAAGGAAGAAAAAATATTATCCTATCTAGCCAAAAATGATGCCATGTCCTATGTGTGACATGTAAAGTAGGAATTGCCCATGCTACAACAATTATACCAACCATTGTGGCTTTTCTTGCTTGTACATCTTTTATTTCTTCCATTTCCTCTACTTGCATATTATCTCCAATTTTTTCCATTTTTTTGTAGGTTGATAATATAATGCCCTCTTTTCCCTCTTGTAAGTTTTTTTTTCAATTTCTTTTTGGAGGGGGGAGGGAGTGAGGGCAATAAGCAAGGAGGATGGGAGGTTTTTTTTTTTATAATGTTAATGGAAATGAAAACTAATTTGATAAAGAGAAAAAAGATTTTTTGATTGATTTGGATGGTTAAGAGATAAATTCTCTCATTCATTATTAGTTTTAATGTGATGGATAAGATGAAGTTTCTCAATCTCTATTTTTAGTTTGTTAGGTAGCTTATTACTTGTTCCTCTTTCTATATTTTTATGTTTTTTCGTTTTTTTTTTTTTGAGAATTCTAATTAATTAATGGTAATTTTAACAATTAATTTCTTTGGCATTAAAAAATAAAATTTGAGGTACGTAATTCGGCTTACGTGGGTTTTTCTAGAAGGGTGTGCAAAAACTGGTTTAATCGATACATTGAACTGAAAAAAATATTATTGATTTATTGTTATTGAATTATCGGGTTAATAATTTTTAAAAAGATTTGTAAATTTTATTAATGGGTCGTTCATTTTTCGATTTTATGATTTGGTTAATAATTAAACCGATATCCCAGTAAAATTATATTAAAATTACTATTTACTCCTAATTATATATAGCGACTTTAACATTTTACCAACTCTATTTCCTAAATTATAGTATTACTTCGTAGGTAACACAAATTAGCCTCTTTGTCTCTCTAGTGCGACACCTTATTTTTTTTCTTGACACAAACTAGTATAACTTTCTCTCTTTTCAATTTCGAATTTAATTGTAAAAAAGACAAATGATTAATGTTGTTTCTACAATTTATTGCATACGTCTTTAGAAGGAATTCAAATAATTATGTTCTAAACAAAAGTGATCAATGTAGAATTGTGCACATACTGCACTTCTATTCCTGCAACTATTTCTATTTGATGAACATCATAAGCATTTTCTTATCAGTCAAATTAAAAATCGATTCGTGAAAAATAAAATTTTGATTAACCAAAAATTGATATTAAATATCTTATTGATTTAATGTGTACACAAATAAAAAAATCAATAAATCGAATCGATCTATGTGCGCTCTTATTTTTCAAATTGTTTTAAGCATAATCATGATTTTTACATTGTACGAAAGTTTTTGAAATGTAATTTCTAAATAATGAATTAAGGTCGAGAACTCGAGATAATACTCAAAGAGCGTAAAAATTCTGAATTAATAACCCTTGAACATATTTCCTTTAAATAGAGCGTCTTGAAAAAAAAAAAACATAGTCTAGGGGTGTTTACGGGTCGGTTTGGATGGGTTATTGATTAAAATCAAAATTAAATCAACTTAATCAATTTTAAAATTATCAAAACCAAACCAAACCAAATATAATATACATTTATCGGTTTGGTGGTTGTCGGTTTTGGTTTGGTTTGGTTCAGTTATTAACCATACACAAAAATAAAAGAAACAATTCATTCAAAATGTGAAAAAAGTGACAACAATCCATTCAAAACAAAAAATAGTTAAAATAACTTAAATTACTGAACTTTCGATCACTAAATTTACCATCAATAAAGCTTTAAAATTCACTATATTGTCCTAGAAGGAAGAGACAATAACATTTTCAGTCTCACAAAGAATTGTCATAGACACTCATATAAATGAAATCAATAAGATAAATATTTCATCTTGAACATTTTTGCTTTCAACAAGTAAATTATAAAGAAATTTTAATGAAAATATGTATAAAGTCTTCAAAATTGTTTATAAAAACAATATATTAAGTATGTATATTAATAAAATATGTGTATATAATTCATCGATTCAGTTCGGTTATTTCGAATAAAACCATAACCAAACCAAACCCAAATAAAATCAATTTTATTTTATCGGTTTGATTCGGTTTTTCGATTTGGATCAATTTTTATCCAAACCGTGAACACCCCTAATCTAGTGTATAAAATATTCAACATTTATTCAAAATCCGAGGGAATATTTCACCCCAAAAGATTGAAATATAGACGATCTACTTTAATACAAAACATTTTAACATCTTAAATGAATAATTTACAATTTCACCTTTTGATATTTTTTTTCCAGTGTGGATATTATCCTCAGCATCAAATTGACAACTTTTCACAATTTGATTTGAACACAAGCAAATGGTACTATACATACGTCCTAAACCAGCACAGTTGTATAACTTACTGACCTTACAAATTCCCAATGATTCTTTCCAATAAAGTTAAAAATTTGTAACAAAACATAAAAAGTAGAAACTAGAAAGAGAGAGAAAGAAAAACTTGTACATGACCGGGTTGGTTCGGGTTTTTCAAATATCAAATCAAATCATTTGTGTAAATTTATAAACCAAACCAAACTAATAAAATTCGGATTTTTTCGGGGTTTTCAACCTCGGGTTGGTTCGGGTTTTTCAAATACCAAACCAAACCATTGTGTCGAATTTTTAAATTTATAAATCAAACCAAAC
>JAJOOH010009673.1:0-31853 GCA_029582605.1 Solanum gracilifrons | reverse complement strand
GAGGGTAGTGGGTGGGGGGGTAAAAAAATATGAAATTGAAATTAGAAATATCTTTTAAAAACAATTTTTAATATTTTTTTGGGAGGGGGTGGAGGTAGGGGTGAGGGTGGGGTAAAAAAATTAAATTTAAAAACAAGCTTTAAAATTTATTTATTTTTTGTGGGGGGGGGGGGGGTGGTTGGGAAGCTGGTTTGAGGGTAGGGACAAAATAAATTGATTTTTTCAACAAAAAAGTAATTGTAATTTGAAGTTGAAACAGAGTTTTGGAAAATGTTTTCCTTAAGTTTTGAAGGGAAGTCATTTTCCTTAAATTTGAGGAAAATGAGTTGATTTGGAAAACATTTTCCAAAACATTTAACCCAACCAAACATGAGAAAATTGGAAAACATTTTCCCGGTTCCTTCATACCAAACACACCCTTAGTATAGAATATTACTAATATGATTGAATGATGGGTATTAGGCAATTAGTGTAGAATGCCACTTATGTAACTTGTTTTTCCCTAATTTCATTAGAAAAGTAGTTTTTCTTAGTTTTAACTTAATTATTTTCCTTTAACGAAATATTTTCCACAAAGTTTGACCAACCAAACATGAAAATAATTAAATAATTTTTTTCAAATCAGACACACTCTAATTGCATAAATCTTGTGATTATCTCATGCATTTGTTAGGAGTTGATTAAAATACCTATATCTAGTGTTAAATCAACAGTAATCACAAACTTAACATTATTGATCAAGTTTACAATCATTTCTTTTTCTCCATAACTGTCTTCACAGGGAAGTCCTTTCTCCATATGAACATTTTCATTATTCTCAATTTCTAATGATTGTGAAATGGGGACTTTCTCCATATTTTCTGCAAAAATAAATGAAGTCAATGTATAAATATTTTTTAAAATAATTTATTTATCTTAATTTATGTGATATTATTTGACTAGATATAAAATTTAAGAAATAAATAAATACTTTCAAGAATTATGATCCAAAATTTCCTATAAATTGTTACGTGGTTATAAATTATTTCATCAAACAGAAACTAAACATTTAAAATTAAATTATTTCCAAATATTGACATGCATCATTATTCTTAGATTAAACTAAAAAAGTATATCGGGTAAAATGGAACAAAGAAAATAATAATACTAATACTCATACCATGGAACTAAAACATTTTCTGTTGGATCAAAAGTTAACTACTACAAACTATAGATGCAATCACTAACTATATAATACATGTGGCTTATTGAATGTGTTTGTTAAGAGCATGTTTGCTTGGCTAAATTAAATACCTTCATTGTATGAAAAACTAATGGTCAATTCTTCATTGTTGGTCGAGGTTACGACCACATGATCATTGATTTCTTTGTGTACTTTATCTTCAAGAACAATATTTTGGAGCTCCAAATTTGCAAAGCTCGTGTTCTCTAATTCTAGAAATAATGGTGACATCAAGTGAAGGACATCTATCGAGACATTGGGGGAAGAAAGCTTGTTGAATTTTGAAGGTCTTGAACATTCTTTTCCTACATAAATGATGAGTCGGTGATAAAAATAACAAAAGATAATGCTCACACAATATAGCTAATAGTTTTGTTTAACTTAAATTTCAGTGATATAAAAATCTTTACACAATCACGTTTGTCATGAAATAGTTATAGGTATATTATTATTAATATAAATATCACCTTTATAATAGGTTAAAATTTACAAAGTGTAAAAAATTATTTTCATTGTATATACAGTTCAAATTCATTTTTATTAGTAGATAATGTGGAAAAAAGATTTACAATACATAACACAAACAAAACTTTCACATACTGAAATGTATGAATTTTGTGACCTATTGAATTCATTGTTCATATATGATGGTAATAATAACAAAATAAAATAAAAATCATTAAAAAAAAAAAGGATTAAGCTAGTGATACGGTCACTTACCTACACTTTGTGAAAATTCAGAGTTCAACTCATTACTTTTGTTCAGGTGAGCAAACACTTTATTTTCACCCTGTTTTACCTTGTCCACTTCCTGGTGGAGAACAAATACTGCTTCATGGTAATCTAAATTTGTAATTATCTCAATTTCTTCTTTCTGAACCAATGATCCCATAAGTACATCATCGTTAGAGAGGTTGGAGGAAGATTGATTATCAAATGCTTTATGGTTTGGAAGATTTTTAAGGTTATCCATCGAGCGAACCTACTTGGATTTAAAATCATTATGGTAATTATGATTGTTCAACTTCATGATATTGTTTTATGTATCACTAGAATTTTAATAACTTACCACAAACTCGCTTGTTTCTTTGAGTTCGATCATTTCACACATGAGCGCCACTTCATTTCCTACATGTAGTTCACCATTGTTTTCTTTTTGTTTCGTTGTTGTACGCTCTGAGTTTGAAGATTCTTTTTTTCTTTTCTTGGAAGGATGTTTTGGAGACCCAATCTTGATTTGATTTGAGATAACATTATAAGAATGATTGTAACAATAAAAACAATTATATTTGTCAAATAATAAAACATCTTACCTTAATCTCTTTTACCATATTGGTTTCTTGGTTTCTGAATCAACTTCTACTTCCATTTTCTCGTAACCATCTAAGATATATTTGCACGCATCCATAACAGATCGACATATGGAACGTTTTTTCATATGATAGTAAACCTACAAACATAATAAGGCTTTTCATTAGGTTACAATAATTATTAAAGAATTTAAATGTTGTACACTATTACCTTGCACTAACAAATTATTAACTACTCTGCTAGGCAAAGCCAATAAGATAAGTATGCTAATACAAATAAAGAAACTAAATTACTTATAATAGATAAGATGCCTCATGATATAATGTAGAAACTATAACGAAACTATCTAGAAAAACATCTCGTAAACCAAAATATAGACAAATCATAGAAAAACTACTATCAAACTATCACTTAAATTTTGCATTTTATAAAATATTACATGTCTTATTTTTAAGATTACAAAACTCATATTTTATAGACTCTTATCTGTAAGTATACTTTATATTACATGATAGTGTAAATAAGACATTATCCAAATGATGAATAAAAGTTAAACTCATTGTCATAACTAGCTTAGTAATTAATTCGTTATCTCTCATTTTCTTGACTTGTCATTTTGTCAGTTTCTCATCACTAATTTATAGAATCAAGATTAGTAAAAAAAACTAATAATTTAAGTTATATGCAAGAAATAAGATAATAATTTTAGTTACCTTGTCACATTGACCATTAGGGCGCTTTCTCTTTTCACATGTCTAGTCGTCCAAGATATCATGATATTTTTTATTAAGTATGAATGGATCGACTAAATCTTTCCCTATAATTCGAGTCCATAACAAAGTATTTGAAAGAGTTAACTGTCTCATAAGTATGATCAAACCTTGACTTATTAAATTTATACATAAGCAATCTAGAAAAATAAATGTACTAACCTTGTTTAATTTTATCGAATAAATATTAGTTTCCCCTGCTAGAGGTACAATTGCAAAGCTAACAGTAGATCGGGTTATGACCTCCACACTAATCAATTCCCTCTTCCTCCCGGTGAGTTGATGGGGAGTTAATTCAGACTCATTTTGCAATAATATAAAACTTTTAATCAAAATTTCTTTTCATACTTGATTGTGTTTTAAATAAACACTAATTTATAAACTATCATATCATATTTACTTTTCGTGTTAAGAAAACTACCTAATTTTTAGGATTTCAAATTTTATTTTAATTGTTGTATGCTTATATATATCTTTTGGATGATTTTATAATATAAAGTTTAATTTACATTGTTTGTATATATAAGTTAAACTCTTTTGCAGAATAAAAGGAATAATAAAAATTTGATGCTTTGATGATATAAAATAATTTACACTATATTATATCTGAATGTCCATATAAACAAAATGAGCTTCTAGGTGAAAGATATATATACTCACTATGTATGACAATAATATATTAAAATGACAATACATATATCATCAATTGACATGATAAAGAGAAATAAAATTCAATGAAGCAAAGGTTATTAGATTAACGGTTAGATACTCGTAATTTTTCATCAATATTGCAATTAGAATCTAACATACACATCTAGACAACTGCTATGTTATAAGAATCATTTAACAAAGACAATATAAAATAATAAAATAATAAAATACTTAACTAAAATCAATCTTTTACCGTCTTAGTGTTTATAAAATATATTATTGAAATCACTTTTTCTTTAGATTCGATAAAATGTGATTGCTTATAAAATAAAATTTAATACTAACCATTATAAATAAGAAATTTAATCAGACTTGTTCATTTTTTAATAATGTGATTAATCGCCGTCTATATGAAAAAAAAATATAATCCAAAAAACTTATTTCTTCCTTTTTTATCCAAAAGCCTATTGCAATTCCAATTAGAAAGAGAATACAAAATATTTCCCATAGTTCTATTTTTTTTAAAAGACATCTAAATTTTATAAAATCTCATTTATTTTTTAAAGTCAAATCCGAAAGTAAAATCTAAATAGGCATAAAAGTTATGATAAAATTTGTTAAAACAAAATCTTGATACACAATTATTCCTCACAATAATGAATTATTCCCAAACAAGAAAAAAATACATTTAAATATCACCAAAATATCTAAAAATACGTAGAATTCAAGTGTTTTTGCTTATGCACGATAATTATCAAGATTTAACCAAGGAGTTAAAATCTACACAAAAGATAATAATTAAAGGGTAAAGCAACAAGTAAGAGGAAGAACTATAATGCTAAATTATATTTTCTTAACGATGACCTCGAGACATTCTCTCTTGGATGACCTGATACACTAGAGGGTAGTAACACCCATTCACTAATATCAACTCTTTGATTTTCTTGAGCCTGTCAGGAATTAGGAGAAGTACAAAATAATTATCAAATTTTGGATGCAGAAAAAAATATTATTTATTTATATTTTGTTCTGTAAAATTTTGACTTGTTTATAATCTATAGTAGAAATTAATTCATCAAATTTTATAATAACACATTGTTACCCTACATCCTCTTATTTTTTTCAAAGTGCGAATCAACTTTTCATTATTCAACATTTATTTAAATGAACAACTAAGTAAACCATTTTAGTTTTGTAAGAAAAGTTTTCTACTTTTATAAAATAAATGCTTTAAAAAACATTTCTCCACAAACAATTTATAAAAATCGCTATTCAAATTATACTTTTTCTGGATTCATCATAATTTTTATAGAGAATACTAAAAAATTATTATTGTAAAATAACATATCGTTATTCGAACAATATTGACTGGAGAAACGTAAGGTATTATTTCACAGCAATTGTTGATTTCAGAAGAAGAAATTATTCTTTTCTCTAAAAGTAAGATAAAAGAGAGAAAATTTACTCAAGAATATTGAGAAGAAATATATTTTGAAGGATAAATAGAGAGATGTATATATAGAAAAAGTGTAAAGAAAAAATATCTAACAAATGAGTGTGCAATTATGAGGATTAATTGATATTTACCTCTTTTTAGTAAGAAAATAATGTTTTTACCATATTTGATCAATTATTTACTAACCAAATTTGAATATTCGTTTATAGTTATGTGGTTATTACATAGATTCTAGTATTTTTTTCTGTAGATATCATGTAATTACAATCCTTACTACTTATCATTACTAACATTGACAATAGGTTGATGAATTAATTATGAAACAAATATGACTTTTCTTCAGTTACAATTTTACATTCTTGGCGAAATAGTCTGGTGGACCATTATACTTGTATCAGCTTGTATTCTGAACCTTTCTACTTACCCCTTTGTCATCTGGACCTTTAAACTCAGTAAAACACAATTTAACAAATCTCTTTGATCATTGACCAAGCTTATGTGTCTTTAAGATGGCTGAGTTGGCGAAAGTGTGTGACTTCACGCACCATAAGGCGAGTGAATAATTTTTTAGGTTAAATTTTTTTTTTTTTTAACTCAAATGGCCATATGGCCTATTATATTAAAAATCAAAATAAATGCAGGATAGGAGGTCTAAAAACGACCCAGGAAAGAAAACAAAGAGTCAGCAGGAAAAACATAAAACAAAACAATAGAAATAATCTAAAAAAAAAGAAAAAGAAAGTGAAATTAACATTTGAGCAAATAAACCCAGAAGTGTCTTCAACATCTTGCCATGGCCGACCATTGAAGAAATATTTTTTTAAAAAAACAATTAATTAAAAAGTCATTTCTTCTTCCCCAAAGATTAATTGCTTTCCAACTCTGGCAACTTCACTGAACTTTGTAAGCAGATCTTCAAAAAACGGAAGGGAATGCTTGACATGCCGATCTCAAATTTCAATACCTGCATTAACACTAGCTCAGCTTCCAGAAATCCTTTGTTGTAAAATACTGCTCTTTAATGGTGTTGTCAGCTACAGACTTGAAGGATTTGACACTTAGAGAAGGAGAATCGTGTATTTTGCTTGAGATCCATATTGCAACAAGCGCAAATAGTTGTAAATTGCTTTCTCTCAGAGGCCGTAAGAGCCAACTCTTAGCATCCTTAGGTCCTTCTCCAGTAAGAGATGGGTAGAATCGGTCAGCGAAAAGTGACAACGCTGAGTATTTGATGATCGGAGAAACTTGAAGATCCTGAGCTGATTGAATGAGGGATTCTACAAGTCGAGCTCGCAAACAAGAGAAAACCTCCTCCTTCATTCTCGATCCCTCTCTCTGCATAGAACTTGTTGGCCGAAATGCTTAAGAGAACCAAATATTAAAGAAATTCACTGCAACTAAATTTATTTGTCCAGGTGACGGTGGAACCCAGTGCAAACAAAATCAGCAGAAGAACAATCGATTGGTTTGGAATCATAAAGGAAATGAGTATGATTATCAAATTTGTATAACAGATTTTCTAACTGGCTACTGGAGAGGAGAACAGGGTGCGTGAGGGTGCGTTCACAGCGGTGAAGAGGTTTTTCGGTCAGATCTGGTGGTGCGGTGACTTAGGTTGTTGTTTTTGTGGAGGTTGGAGAAGGAAAGAAAAATAGTGATGGTGTGCGGCGGAGATGAAGACGGGTGAGGGAGAAAGTATATGTGATTTCGCCAGTAAAAAAGGCGACGACGACGACAATGGCTTTCTCTAGTTGATTTTGGTCGTGAAGCAATGAAAATTGGGAGAATTGGATGTATGGAATTTCACTTTAAAAAATACCAAAAATAAATTAAAATGTTATTATTTTACATTTTATTAAATAATTTTGGTTAATAATTTTAAAAAATAGTTATGAAATAATTATGATGTGGCATTAATATATCTGACGTGGATATGACATGTCAATTATATAAAGGAGAGTGAGCTACACACATGGTTGGAAAGGCTTAAAAGACTCATTTTAATTGAGTTTAAGAGTTCATATGACAAAGGTGTAAGTAGAAGGGTTCAAAATACAAACTTATACAAGTATAAGGGTCCACCAGACCATTTCGCCTACATTCTTTACACTTGTACTTTTTTTTTCTCACCAATCCAACAATATTCAAATGACCAATAATTGAATCTAATAAGAGTTGAATCAAGATGTGTGTTCTTTCCCTAATATAAATTTTATTGTACTATTTTACTTGTAAATAGTTTGGCACCCACCGTGGGGCTAGAGCAATTGTTTTGTTGATTTAACCATTGTTTTATTATCTTAAATATATTTATCTCTTAGAGGTAGCATCAAATGAAAAAAAAATGATGACAGAATCATTGGAAAATAGACTAGAAAAAATGTGGTCAACAAAACGGTAGTGAAAACAGTACCTGAAAATGAGACAGTGGATTGTCACGATCCAAGACTATGTCCTAGATGTGACATGGTACTTAGAATCTGAGATACTCTAAGCAAACCACATGTCATAGAATGACACACAGAAAATATACATAAATGAAATAAATAGATAAGTGGAATAAGTCTCAAATGGAAATCTCAATATATCATAAAATCGAAGTACAAAGATATAATTGCAGAAAGACTAATGTTTGACAACAAACCTCTACTACATAATGAGTGACTAGGACAAGCCTTAGCTCACTTGAACAATCTGAGAGTTGAAATAAGTTTGAGTGACATTAAAGAAACATAAGTGAGGCAATGTTCCCGAACCATGAGGACTCACCAAACCTGAGAAAAGCTTATGGGATCCAATGCTAATAGTGGCCGAAAGGATGTGTATCAGAACATATATTATAAAACAATATAAGCACAAAAATATATGCGGTCAATACTCATGTACTGAATATGAAGAAAGATGCATGAACATAGCATGATAACATGACAAGTCTGAAAACATAATAATGTAATGACCAAGAGATCATAATATAAAGATGATCATATGATTTTAAAAAACATAGTACAAGGTCATGCATTCTTCTTTAAATCATAATCATAGTCATAAAATAAGTCTTTTCATGAACCTCTATTGGAGACAATGTTTATCGACATAAACCATGTGAGCTATAACATGGAGTTCAGTTTACTGCTGCTACACCGAAACGAGAATGTTCTACTAGCTAAGGTAAGGACCATAATCATGAGCTTAGGTGGATCTACTAGCTGGAGTCAATTAAAACTAAGTCCTACGGAGGCACGTAGTTCTGAAACAAGGGGATCACTTTTAAATGTCTCGTGTAATGTCCCATTTCTTGTGAATTTGCTTTTGATTGTGAATTGACAATTTTACCCTTCCCCTTGGCGTTTTCATGCTTAGTTTATATTTTTGAAATGGTTGGTGTGGTCTCCAATGTGATCAGATGTGTTTTTGGTAATTTGACCCTTCTTGAGTTGTGAATTCTTGATAGAGTTGACTTCGGTCAACATTTGGAGTTCCAAGCATCGAATGAGATTTTCGTCAGTTCCATCGCGTTCGAAACGTCGAGTTTGAGCTACTGAGATGGTTGGTAAGGTTTCCAAGGCCTCAAGTTGAGTTTTGAGGCATTTAGGTGAAAAGTTGAGTTTTAGTCTTAAGAGTGGTCCGGGAGGGTAATTTCATCATTTGACTTTTTTTTTTGAAATTCGACGATTTCATTGAGTCCAGATTGACGATTCTAATGGGGAAGCATGTCCCATATATTTTGATCGAACCCCAAACGATTCTCGATATTTTATTGAAAAAGAAATAAAGAGCTTATTTTTCGAAAATCGATTTTCAAGAGTCTCCACTTAATTATTTTTAAAGAAAAATCAAGAAAACTTATAAATTTCAAAAGACTTAAACAGAAAAATCATTTGAAAATGCCAAAAGGGTTCAGGGTTCAATTTACAGTTCAAGAAGGTGTTAGGCACTTGAACTGTCTGCTAACGTGCGGTTGACCTACGACTTGACTAAGTTATTTGGCCAACAAAATATTAATTAGGTAATAAAATATTTGAAATTATTTGAAAATAAATTAACTTAAACACTTTGAAATAATTATTAAAGGAAAGTAAGCTTTAGAAAAAATGACGAAGTAAAGACAAACCAATTGACTAAATCATTTAAATGAAATACATCTTCATAACAAAAATGGTTCATCTTTAAGAGATTTAATTAAATTAACCAAATAAATAAGGGAAATTTTTCAAAATGTCAATATTTTAGCATTTAATAGGATCCCTTAGCCACATTTTCAATATTTATTAGAAGTGTCAATATTTTAGTTTGTTATATATCTGATTTGTATTTTTTTAATTTGTTTAATTTGAAAGAATACAATTATTTAATAACAGAAGGGAGAAAATATTTCAAAAAAAGCTAAATATCACTTAATTTTCTCATCAGTTACATTTTCAAAGAAAACTCAAATGTGTGCCTTTCTCATAATGTATTTTTATTTTATTTTTCCAAGAATTTTGTAACCTTTTTTTAATCGTATTCATTCCAATATGTATTATTTGTAGTCATTCTAGTTTTCATGTTGTTTTTGTATAATGAAAATTGTTTTTTTTTTATTAGTTGTATTCATTCCAATAGGTATGACAAATGAATTTGTAGTTATTTAAGAAACATATTTGTATTCATGTATTTTTTTCATTGTGTATTTATTTTTTTCTTCAGAATCTTGTATCCTTTCTTAAGTCGTATTCATTCCAATATGTATTTTACTTGTATTCATTCTAGTTTTTGTGTAGTATTTTGTATAATAATATATAAAATACAAACAACAGTATGTTGAAAAAGTGAGAATGAAATATAAAACTGAAAAGGAATAAGTGAATATTTATTGCAATCATTCTTTAATAAAAATACATAACTAGTTGGCATACCTTTAAAATGAATACAAACAAATACCAAATTCATAAACTATGCAACATGATTTTTCAATGAATACAAATATTAATAGCATACATACGATTTTGAATACAAACTGAGAAAGGATACAAATTTCTGAAACTTTATAAAAAAATAAAACAATCTAATAGGAAGTTGTTCTTCCTATAAATAAAATACATATATAGTTGACATACCTTTGTGATGAATTCAAATTAAACAAATACAAGATTCATAAACTATGCAACATGAGATTTTGAATGAATACAAATATTAATAGCATATATACTGATTTGAATATTAATTGAGAAAGGATACAAAATTCTGAAAAAACTATAAATACAAAACAAACCAATATGAAATTGTTCTTCATCAACTTGGTCTTCAACAAGTTTTTCGAAATCTTGAGCACCCAATTTTTTTTATCTTTATTTTATTAATAGTGTCTTTACATAATAGAGGGAAATCTCAAAAGATACTTGGTAACAATGTATTTATCTTTATCCGTGGGTGATTTTTTTTTGAAGAAATTAGATTTCTTAAACAAATTGGAGGAAAATAGAATAGGTGATTTTCTTAGACAATGAAAGGAGAGAACAATGGAGAAAATCTCAAGAGTGAGAAAGGAGGAATTAGGGATAAAAACCTAGAAAGAGGGGAAAGTGGGTAATGAGAGTTTTTTTTTCACGAATAGGGGAGTAAAATTAGTCCAATATGAGTCCTGATTTGAGAAATAAAAGGAAAGAAAATTAATTATATTAGGATACATTTTCTTTGCGAAAATATTGATATTTTCAATAATTATTTTAAAGTGTAGATGTTTTTAATAATTATGTTAGGGAATTTGACTAGTTTGCTAATTTTCCCAATAAATAAAGTCAGAGTTAAACGATAATAATGATAAGAAACGATAACTAAAGGAGAGAATAAAGCTGGGCTTTTGCCCAAGTTCAGATTGTTGGACTAATAGGCCCATTCTTCCACCTGTCCTAAATTCTAATGAGGTTGCATCATTTGGGCCCTTTGAGCCCTTTTTTCGTTATGAAATATGTTCCTTTTAGTCCCCTTTGGATTGCTAGTACAAAGATCTTGGGATTGAGGCCTAATTTCGAGTTTACTGGAAATATATACAGTTTCTCTATGCATCTGTATACTGATGTATATCGGTGTATATCAGCTCCTTCCACCTATATATTTACTTCCAATTTCACTCAATTTTCCGTCCATGCTCCTTTGGATGAGGCTGACTTGATGGAAAATTCAAATGGGCCTCCGTGGACCACTTCGAAGAGGCGAGGATGAATAAATGGAGTCCAAATGGACTTGGACAGGATCACATGGAGATAAAAGAAAATATATTAATAAGAAAAAAATCTCATATCCTATAACAATATATCATATTTTCCCTTAGAACTAAAGCTTCATACACATTGTATTCAAATATTTGCACAAGGATTCATTAAGAAAAAACACATACATGAACAAATAGGAATTTTAAGGAACCATTTTAAATCATTTGCAAGATTTCAATTAAGCAAATAAAGGTGTAAATTTAGAGGAATAATTAGCCAAGCATATCTAACTATGACATTCAATGTTCAACAGTAAACACTATGGCATAACTTAAACCGTAGAATTTAACAACTACAAAGAAACTATATAAATTAATGATCATTCCACATAATTGATAAACGCTCAACTACACCTTATCCGATACTAGGTTTAGGCGATCGTAATCTAGTATAAAACCCAACGAATAGTTGGGGTCGAACCCACAGGGAGCGGTACAAGTTCGAATTCAGTTAGGAAATTACAAATGTAATCTAATTGGTGGTAGGAATAGAAATTGTCACAAACATTTAACTAATATGAAAGGGGTGACAACAAATGTCAGATGGGGGGATTGGTTTGTTAATTAGAAACTAAAACAAATACGAAAACAGGGGAATCAACAATGTACAGAGGAATTCTCGGGATGTGATTGATTATAGGATAATTTCGCTATATACGCAATTGAAATTTACTAACGATTGCTAAATCTCAATAGGTAGGCTAGAATATAGGTACAATAGCTTTCTCTCGAACAACTATTAGGATTCAAGTGAGTTCTATCGAACCTCGACAAGCTTAAAAATATAAACAACCCAAAACCTTAATTTATCTACTCTTTCGAGCTAGATAGGTAGAATCGAGTTTAGGATAAACTTTCTCGAGCTAAACCCACATCAACCCAATAACTACAATCATTAATCGAAAGCCTTGGTTCTAAACCTTCTTTCTCAAGCAAGCCCAAAACTCTAATTTAGAATTGCATTTGCAACTATAATTCAAAGTTTAATACACAACTATTGATTAAACCCACGTTAATTAAGCATTTAAATCAGTAAATAACAATACCCATAAGCTAATTAAGCCAATAATCTCATGATCACACCCCAAGAATTGAGGTTTTAGCTACACATCATAAAAAGAGAGAAACAATTACCAACTATATTAGCCATGAGCTGGGTAAAAGTTTCTAAGTCTGTACAATGCTCCAAATTGAATTGGTTCAAAAACCCAATCGCAATTCCTCAAAACTAAGTCTCAAAAGCTTAAAAGTTTACAATGGAAACTCCAAAACTCAGAGAAAAGTAAAACTCTAAAGCTTATGGAATCAGAACTCCCAACTCTTCTTTTTAAATTTAAATTTAAATTTATAGTTTCCTAAATTTTGGCATTCAGGGCCATTAGGCGGAGTAAGTCGCGCCGCGCCAACCCAGTCAGTAATTCGCCCTTCGCTCCAATCCATCGCTGGTTTGCATTGGCCATTAGACTTAAGGGTTTTGTGACTTTAGGCGATCAAGGTTGATGTCGCCGAGTCGGTCGGCGATCCACCGACTATCCATTTCTATCGCCAAGTAGGTTCTTCCCCAGGGCTGGCACACTGGAACTTTAGGCGAGCTAAAGTGCCACTCGGCGGTCTTGGCGATCACCAGGATTGCCTTCCTTCAACTTCTTCAGCTTTTCCGCTCTTTTTTGCCCGGTAAGTCCTTGCCTTGATCCTTAGCCTTCCTTGCTGCAAATCAAAACTTTAACATCAGTTTAGAGCATAAATTAGGTATTTGAGGACACTTAAACTATGAAAACAATGCCCCCAACTTAAACTTTTTCTTGTCCTCAAGTAAAACCCAATATCAATCAGTTCAACAAGGATGTCTACAAACAGTGCTGCTTAAGACTCAACACAAATGCACACAAAAGGTTCAAACTACACATACAACCCTCAATTGTACACTCAAAGTTTCAAATTGTGACTCACCATTATCAAGTATACTCAAGCTCACAGTGCTTGTTTCAAATGCAAGTTCAAGCTCAAGCTCAAGCTCAAGCTCAACAAAAGTATTCAAATGCCCTCACAACAAAGAAGATTCCATACTCGCACAAAATTTCTTAACAATTTAATATTCCAGAATCAAATATATTATTGATCATTGGGAGAGGATACTTATTCTTAATAGTAACCTTGTACAATTGACGGTAGTCAATACACATGCAAAGTGAACTATCATTTTTATGAAAAAACAAAACTGGAGCACCCCATGGCGAGATACTTGATCGGATGAAACCCATATCCAACAAATCTTTAGGTTTCTCCTTCAAGTCCTTAAGTTCTGTTGGAGCTATACAGTAAAGAGGAATATAGATAGGTTACGTATCTAGGAGAAGCTCCACACTGAAGTTTATTTCCCTTTTGGAAGGAACACCAGGTAGATCATCAGGAAACTCTTTTGGAAACTCATATACAACAAGGACCAACTTAAGAGTAGGGGTTTCAAAATTCGTATCCCTAACCCAAACAAGATGATATATGAAACCCTTATAAATCATCTTCCTATATTTAAGACAACAAACAAATGACACTTAGGCAAATAACTTCCCCCTTTCCACTCTAGGATGGGCTCATTTGGAAATTGAAACCTAACCACTTGGGTTCTACAATCAACAGAAGCATAACAAGAATGGACCCAATCCATACAAAAAATGACATCAAAATCAAACTTATCATGCTCTACAAGATCAACATGCGTGACTATATGAGATAAGAAGACGATACAATTTCTATATTCGCTTAGCTATAATAGATTCACCAATAGGTGTAGAGAAAAAAAAAGGTCTAATAACACTGCTAGAGAAATATCAAAACTCATAGCCACATATGGCGTCACAAAGACAAAGTATCACCATGATCAAGCAAAGCATAAACATCAAGATAAAAGACTCTTAACATACCGGTAACAACTTCGGGAGAACCCTCTTGATCATGTCGAGTTTGAAGTGCATACAATCAATTTTTCTTTGGAGCAGTTGAACCAGAACCACTAGGCAGAGCTTGCCTACCATCTTTTCCCTTGTCAATTCAAGATGAGTAATACCTCAAGAGATGACCACTCTTACCACAACCAAAACAATTATTTGTTCCCATAAAAAAGATTTGAAATGACTCTTGCCACACTTTTGGCATACAGGAAACGAAGTTCCATTTCCACCATCATTCCCTCCTTGAGGTTTAGGGTTAGACACCTCTCTTTGTTGAACTTAAGATCCGGAGTATTGGAGGAACCTTGAATAGAAAACCTTTGTCAGAATTTAGAGAAATAATGTCCATTGGATCTTGAATGTGAAAAGTCACCATCATCGAACTTTGCTCTCTTTGCCTCCCTAGACCTTTCCTTAAGATTATCTTTGTAAAATCCCGTATTCTATGTGTATTAGTTCTATTTATATGATGCTTTTAAATTGCCTTGTGGTATAGTTATGGACTCGGTTTCCTATGCGACTAGTGACAATAGAATATGTTTAAAGTGAACTGTCTGTAGATTTTGATGCGACTCGATTAAGTTGACGTAGATGGAAGTATTTAAACTTGAGATCATAAGGTGGTACTTGAGTATAAAGTCTAAAGTGACATAGTGTATATAAGTTTAAGTTAAGTTAAAGGTATTAGGGTTTAGAAATGGAATAAAATATTGAGGTGCTTGCTTGACTTAACTAAGCTAGTAGGTGACAAGTAGGTACATCACCTACTTTGACTTATTGACCAGCCAAAGGACAAAGTAGGTGCATCACCTACTTTGACTTATTGACCAACCAAAGGACCAAGTAGGTGCATCACCTACTAAGACTCCTTTGACCATGTTATTGGGTCAAGTACACTACACCTACTAGCATTAATCTGACCCAAGTTGAATAGAAGAATTAGGGGAAAATGGACAGCCAAGGCCTAATCTTTCCAAGCCCACAAGAAATAATTTGAATGGAAAAGTAGGTGCATCACCTACTTAAATGTGTGGCCTAAATTAAAAACACATGTTGGCTGCAAATGAAGTACAAGAAAGGTGGCAAAAGAGAACCTTTTAAGGCCAAAAATCTGAAACAAATATCTCATTTTCCTCTTATCCAAATTTTAAGCTCTCAAGTTCATATATTTGTCTCTCTCAAGATGAAACAGCCACCCAATATTCCCACTAGGGTTCTAACTATTTTTCATCTTGTTTCTTCCAAAGCAGCCACAAGATCACCTTCTCTCCTCTATTGTTTCAAGTATATTGGACAGTTCTTCGAGGGGAGTGAACTAGAGATAACTATATGTGTTGGCAGCCAAGGTTCTGCCACTCTCTTCCAAAGATTAAGAGAAGATTACAAAAACAGTAATCGAAGGAGAATAACATATTTAGATAGCCAAGGTAAGGGCTCTGCCACAACCTCTAATTATTAGTTTATTTGAGAATTCTAGACTTACTTCTTTAATGCAACTCGTGGGATAGTGATTGAAAACCATAATTTCCAGTCTTTTGATTATTTTTGAGTGTTGAGGACTACTATTGTATTGATTTGTTTATGGGAGGTCATGGATGTACTTAGAGAATGATTGTGAAAAGCTGTAGGGGCAGATTTATAAGCTATGGTGATGCACCATTAAATTAATGTTTTGGTAAGCTGCTAATATTTGCCTTAGTGATTGGTTGTTGTAGATGAAGTCTATGACATTAAAGGACAGGTTGACACTTCGTAAGCTATACGAATTGGGAATTGAGGTATGTAAGGCTATTCGATTTCCTATTTCTTTGGCATGAATCCAACACTTGTATTACAAAGTAAGCTTTCTAAGTGCCCTTGGTAGTGGCTGATCCATAGTTTCTGTTCCTACTCCCTAGATCAAAGTGAGTACTCTAATATGAATTTATTACTAAATGTACGTGCTTGATATAACACTCCGACTTTTCGTCTAAATGGACTCGTATCTATGTGGAAAGACGATGGGGATGGGTAATAAATTAAGAATGATGTGTTATGTGATATTTGAAGTGTTAAAGGGTTGTATCTCAATTTTTGAAGTTATGCAAGTGGCAAAATAAAAGTTGGCGAAAATTACCGTAAATTCCTTTTTAAAGATTTGTCTGAAATTAGGGTCAAATGTCTCGGAGATTTTTTCCCAATCTATATAGATTTATGGTTCCCACGACCTATGAAATCGAAACTCTACGAGTCTAGTTTCCAACGCATCAACCCGTTTGTTCTTACGACTTCAGAATGGAGAGATATTCACATTTTTGCAAGACTGCGTAAGCAGGCAGGTGAGGTGAGTCCCCTAGATCGGTGGAACTTTATATATATCATCTTCTTCATTTTCCCTTTATTTTTCTTAGTGAATAACCAGAGAACTCACAAAACCCACTTCTAGGATCAGCCAAGTTGCAAATTTTTGTGACTTAAGTCCTTGACAAAAGTTGTTCTACGCGTTGAGCTCGTCAACATAGTGTAATTTGTTTTATCGATTTCCTAGCATATCATACTTTGGTGTGTGGACAGCATGGGTTTGGGCATATTTTAAAGTTTTGAGGTGTATTACGAACTTAAAATCAAGGTAAGACCCTTCAACCATCGACTCTAGCTTTGATAAGTCACAAATAGCAATTTGCGACGGAAATACATATCTTTTATCGGATTATCATGGTATCCTCTATTCTTTTGTGTTGATTATGGTCCTACCTTGTTGTAGTATCGAGGGGGGTTGTGAGTAAAGTCATTAGGACACGTGAATTCAGCGAAAAAGTTATGTTAAGGTTATTCCCTACTTACGACATGTTTCCTTAAATCTTAGGAGCAATGTAATTGGGTTGTTATCCTTGTTATACTTGTAGACATTATTGTTGATTGTTGGCTGCTCGAGTTGATATAATACTCCCTTGTCGGGGTTCTTATTCAGTTAGTAGCGTCCCTATGTTGGACACGACTTAGAGGCTATTTGTATAGGTTGCTTATAACTAAATTGCTCGCTTTTAGCAATTGGATTGTTATTGTTGCCCTTGGGGCTATTGTGGTTAGCTGTAGGAATGTGATCTATGCCTAGAAGGGCTATTTTATGCCTATGGGGCTATTTGGATGCCTATGAGGGATATGAGTTGCCTACAAGGGCTATGAGTTGCCTACAGGGCTATATTGACTCCTAAGAAGACTAAGTGCTTCCTACATGGCCATGCTGTTGCCTAAGAGGGCTATAAGTTGTCTATAAGCTATGCTGATGCCTAAGAGAGCTATGTGCTGCCTATGGGGATATATTAATGCCTAAGAGGTCTATGTGACTACATACGGGGATAGGGTACTACTGATAGGGGTATATAGATTGATTGGCACCTTCTGGGCTTATGGGGAGCTGAGTAGGTGGTCTTGTGTGTTGTTTGTACCAGTCGAGCTTATGGGGGCTTGGTTAGGTTGTTGTTTTGTTATTTTTGATAAGTTAAGATTTAGGAGCAGGTCGCTACACTTATCTTATCCATGATGTATTTATCGGATTATACAAGTATATTAGAATACCTGCTCATAGTTTATTGCCTTTCATACTCTGTACATTATTTCGTACCGACGCCCCATTGCCTGGGGGGAACTGCATTCATGCATGCAGGTCCCGACAGATGACCCAGTAGACCTCCTCAGCAGTAGGATTGACTTTTATCCGATTAGCTAGCCCCTTTCCTCCGGAGCTGCCAGAGTTTGGAGGTTTGTTAGCTTTTATTGTATATATTTTTATGGGTAGGCTGGGCCCTGTCCCGCCAATCTTTACTACTCTTAGAGGCTTGCAGACTAGTATGTGGGGTCTGTAGCTACGTTATTGCCATGTTGGCCTAGTTTGTTGGTTTGCTGAAGCTTGTGAGCCGTTTGATGTATTGTCTTTATATATACATGTTTTCAGTTTTGTTATAGAGATCATGGTGGCCTCGACGGCCCAATCAGGACTTCTGTGCTAGTTGACTATTTCTTTATATGAACTCTTGGGAGTAGCTGTTTCGTTTATAGATCTGTTGATAGGGGCCTTGTCGACCGAGGGCATAGTTTTAAGACGAGATATACTTGTTTGTTTTCTTGATTGCGTGTGGCTGCCATGCGCTAGTAGTAAATGGTTCAGCAGGGTCGGCTCGGGACTGATTTTTGGCATTAGGAGCCAGTTGCGCCCTTTGAGTTTGGGGTGTGACATACTCTGCCAAGTATTAGCATGCAGGGTTTAAACTTGTTTCATCGTCAAAGTACCCTTGGCACGTATTCCCCAAATACAAATCGAAATGATCCTAGATTACACATGGTACATATGTTTATATGTTGCATATACGATCTTCCTATATCTTGCCAACTTGCTTCAATTATCTATTCCATCATATATGTCATTTTTTCACATGTTCATATGTTCCCTTTATTTGTTATTACTCCCATTGTGTTAGACTATAATGTTACCTCACAAGATTCCTACTTGCTCTATTGTACATTTTATATGTACTTACTTGGAATATGTATCCGTCCTTAAGTTGAATCTACCCACGTTCTCCTTGGTTCCACGTTCATGTATACCTTGTATTTGATATTAGTTAGTGAGTATTTGGCTATCATATAGAGTTCAAATCTGTTGGCTGAATGCTAAATGTCATCACTTGATATGTGCTTCAATTTGAGATGTCAAAATGCTTACTGAGTCATATAAGCTGCTAAGTATTACACGTTCATGTCATATTTGCTTCCCATGTCATTGTTATTATCGTAAATCCATATTCATATGTCCTCTACTATTGGTCCATAGTTCCAAATCTCAACAATGATTAGGACCACTAAAACAACAATCTCAAAAGAGTTATGATCATCGAAAGAACAATCTCAAAAGAGTTGTGAACATCAAAACAACAATCTCAAAGATTAAAGAATCTAAGTGAAGCACTCCGTATAATTATGGGTGGCAGCCCAGAGATAAATGCCTAGCATGGGTCGATCCCAATTGATATAGAAGTATGGCAGCTCAGGGGCGAAAGCCTAGCATGGGCTGATCCCAATTAGTATAGAAGGATGGCAGCTCAGGGATGAAAGCCTAGCATGGTCCGATCCCAATTTTTGGAGTTATGAGGACAACATTACAGGGGTTTAAATGCCAAGCATAGGTCATTCTCTTCTACCGCTGATCAGCTGGTCTTTTGTATCATATGTCTTACAAATATTATAATGCACAGAAAAGTAAAGAAAAGAATGTAACATACACGATTCCACAAGTATAAGCAGACGTGGTCTCTAATATTTATCTATTGGTATTTGGTTTCACTTGATCTCTCATTTTACATATGATTTTATTATGCCTTACATATTAAGTACATTCTTTCGTACTGACGTCCCTTATTGGGGATGCTTCATTTCATGTTGCAGGTACATGTACTCAACTAGTAGATACTCAACGGTTGTTGGTGAGCTCCAGGTTGATTCTGGGCTTTGCCGAGTCTTTACTATGTGTATTTTCATAGTGGTACAATCATGGATTCCAGTAGAGACTTTGTAGACATTGTAAATCTATCATATGTATTCATAGTTTCACTTGTCACTTGTATCGGTTCAGCTAGTCAACATGTGTTGTGTATGAAGCTTCTCATCTGTAAATCTATCTGCATAGTAGTTTACTTTCTCATCATAGGTTACTTGTAAACCATGTGTTCCTATGGTACTTGTCTGCCTCACCTAGTATTAGGGTGTGACAAAAGTGGTATTAGAGCGCTTCGTCCTAGGGAGTCTACAAAGCCGTGTCTAGTAGAGCCTTACTTATGAATGTGTTGCGCGCCACATTTATAATTAGGGGGCTGCTTGGACATTTAGGAAATGTTACCTTCCTTCATAATCTAGATCGTGCGATAGAGCGAAGTTTAGAAGTCAATTATTTACACTTGTATCCGATCATGCTATTCATATTATGCTTACCATGGTTAAGGTTAACGGTAGATAAAATTTCAACATGTAACCTACATAAAAGGATATGAAGTTATCAAAATTTAGACTAGATTGAGCTCATTTTATTTGACCGTCCCACTCTACGAGGTATGCAAAGACTTTTATGTTATTTGCATTTTAAGTTGCATTTGTACCATTTGTATCACGTTGGTTCAATTGAGAAAGATATAGTATGGTTATCCGTATGCATAAAAAAATGATAGGTTACCTAGTTACATATATGAGCTGTAGCATTTCCAAGCACATCTTCTTAGGAGGATGTAACCAACTCTTGAGTTCTGTATTCCCTCCATATTTATAGGATCTATTCCTATAGAGGACACTCGTTCTTAGTCTGTGCTATACATAGAATTTTCGGCATTACAAATGTACTCGAAATTGATTTTGTTGAACCAGTTTCTTTTAGTTGGAAGAAGGTAGTGGCACAATCTGATAGCTGAATGTATCAGTGCAATAATGTTACTAGAGATACCCCTAATTGGCTGACAAGGCCTAAATTCTCACCATATATCATCCCGAATATGTTAATAGTTGGCTTTTTATATGGTATGTTCCAACCACCCCGAATAAGTAATAATAACATTTGTATTATTTTTATGGTAATAAAACTTAGGGATAACTGTGCCAATTGCTGCAAATGATATATGTATGGTTTTCCTATTATGATCTATGTGTTGGCTATAGAGGATTAGTATGTGACTAAAGGGTAAGGTTAACAAAAGGAAAATCGATTGGTTAGACCTAAGTTGTGATTAGTCGGTTGTACATAGTGGGATTAGAGTACATGAAGCTACTAGTTTTGATTAAAAGGTACTTGTTAGATAGGAAGCATGTGAGAATGAAGCTTGAATGACACGGGCCGAATATGTACGTAGAGCTTCTGGTTAGAAAGAGATGGGATATGTCAAATTCCCTAAACATAGGAGTAGGGGTTATATGAGGATGCTATAGAGGAGTGAGATAGGAAGTTATGAAAGAGTGATTGCTAAGTGTATGAGGCAAGAAAATGGTATCAACTCTTCAACCTTAATGAGTTATAATGGCGCACCTGGGAACAACTTTGTGAACCTTTGTTAGACAGAGAAGTCAATTTAGTATTGATTCAAGTCTTGATATTTGGTCTTGATAACAACAAAGAAAAAGAGGTGAATAGAAAGGTTACCTATATAGAAGATACATGCGCCTAGTTCATCCACATCATTAGTACAAAAGAGAAGTAGAGCATTATACACATGTATAGACTTCCATCAAATCGAATAGAGCTACTACAGGGTTCATTTAATATATGCCTGCAATAATTCATTAGTCATAGTCCAGTTAAGGGAGAGGAAAAATTGATCATATGTTAGTTGTTCTTATTTGCTATCTTGCACGGGAAAAGAGTCGGAGAACCCTCACTTATTATAAAAAAAAGATGAAATCTATTAGTATGGACAGACCTATCTAGTTAAGCGGCTAACTCTAAGACGTTATGAATCATGATATAACTTTATAGGTACCTGATATTTACATGTTATTAGATTTCATGTTTTATGGTGCATTCAAGCTTCACTATTTATTTTCTATTTCGACCTTCAAAGGGCACCAGACATTGAGCGTGATATAACACAAGCTAGTAATAAAGGCAAAGTTGACCTCTGCCTCCTACTCTAAAAGATGAACTATTGAGGATTTTTCTTTTTCTATCTTGACTCTAGTATTTATATTGACCTAGATGGAAGCCAAGTCCCAATAGCAGAACACCTATAAGAATTCTTAGGAGATTGAAGAGAGTAGATGGGGTAATCAATTGTATGTGCTTTAAGGTGAGTAAGGAATATGAACAGAACTACCCCACTCATTACTTAACGCTTAAGACAGTGTGTTTACCCTTATTATGGTAGAGTGATTCTATATGATATCTCATAGTTTCCAAAGATGTTTTGTTATATAATTATACATGTTGCATGTTCTATAACTTATCTATCTGTATGTCATTTTCCCTTGGTGGATTACCTTCTCACAAGTTACCTAATGTCATAGAATGCTTGCATGTAAGTGTTATCCTCTTTGGAGCACCCTTGTTTATTGCTATATGTTTTCATAAGACCTTTTCCCTACATGTTATTTATTGCACTGGTTACTTTTCTCATGGCACTTGTCCATATTGTGTAGGTACTGCAGATTAATTGATCATATGACCATTTCTATAAATTTACAGGCCTCATAGCCTACTTGCATAAACATTACATTCCTTATAGCTTTTCTAGCCATGTATCATATGCTCACTTGCTCATATTTCATAAGTGTACTTATTGACTTGTTAGTCCACCTATCCATGTGATATAATGCACTTGCTCAATGTGATTTGTGTTCCGTAGTTCATTTTCTTATATGTCTAATTATCATATAGTCTACTTGCTTACATATTATATATTTTGTAGCTTTAGTACTCATGCATCATGTGCTCATCTAGTCCATTTCCTACATTCCTTATAGTTCATTCGCTCACACGCTACCCTGTGAACCATATGCGCGCATACACCATATATTTCTATAGCTTAATGCCCGTATATTATGCGCTTCCTTTTGTGCTAATATGCCTATGTTTCATACCCAATGTGACTTATTTATTTGTATACTATGCCCCTCTGTGTTTATTGACTTGAGTTTTGAACATTTTGGGAAAACATTTCCTTGTATCATAATGTAGTGAAGAGTTTGATCAGAAAAGGTTAGACATTTATGTAAATTTTATCACAATCATAGATAAATAACCTAGACTAATGCCTTATCCAAAGGTGTGGCATAAAACTTTAGAGTTTATATTAACAACTATGCATTCTTATAAGACTCACCTTTGATTAGCATCATAAGATAAAGGAGAAGGGAAAGTAGAGCTCCGATAGATTTGGCCTATGATTTTATGTGTCAGTTCCATACAAAAAAAATTGGGAGATACTATAGTAATTCTTGACTGTTAAGGCCCGGAAGCTAAGAATAAAAGGTCTCCATTTAAGTATTGTGGAAGGACTAGAATATAACATAAGATACTTGTGAATAGAAGATGGTAGAGATCCTAAATACCCCTCATCATTCTAAACATCAACATAAGGATCTGAGATCATGTGGTCCCTTATATGATCATAAGTCCTACTAGTATTTGTTTATTTGATATGTCATTTGCATGTCTTGTGTTTAGGAATATTAAATTCCTTATTTGTATGAGTTCTACTTGTGTATCCTTAGTGAATTACATGGTCAAGAAAGGGGTTTTCTTTGTCATATTCTTATTTCATGAACCATATCTATTGAGACGTCATGCGAGACTTCCTTATACGTGTTTTAGGTTAGTCTATATATTTTGGATAGTCATATATAAAAAGGAAACTCTCACAAATCTCCAAATGAAATTCCAAGGTTAACCAAACTATTAGCTTAACCTATCATTCGAGGACGAATGATCATAAGGGAGGAAAGATGTAACACCCCGTATTCTACGTGTAGTAGTTCTATTTATATGATGCTTTAAATTGCCTTGTGGTATAGTTATTGTCTCGGTTTCCTATGCGACTAGTGACAATAGAATATGTTTAAAGTGAACTAACTATATATTTTGATGCGACCCAATTAAGATGACGTCGATGGAAGTATTTAAACTTGAGTTCATAAGGTGGTATTTGAGTCTAAAGTCTAAAGTGGCATAGTGTATATAAGTTTTAAGTTAAGTTAAAGGTATCAGGGTTTCGAAATGGAATAAAATAATGAGGTGCTTGCTTGACTTAACTAAGCTAATAGGTGACAAGTAGGTGCATCACCTACTTTGACTTATTGATCAGCCAAAGGACCAAGTAGGTACAACACCTACTTTGACTTATTGACCAGCCAAAGGACCAAGTAGGTGCATCACCTACTTTGACTTATTGACCAGCCCAAACGACCAAGTAGGTGCATCACCTACTAAGACTCTTTTGACCATATTATTGGGCCAAGTACACTACACCTACTTGCATTAATCTGGCCCAAGTTAAATAGAAGAATTACGGGAAAATGGACAGCCAAATCCCAATCTTTCCAAGCCCACAAGAAATAATTTGAATGGAAAAGTAGGTGCATCACCTACTTAAATGTGTGGCCTAAATTAAAGACACATGTTGGCTGCAAATGAAGTACAAGAAAGGTGGCAAAAAAGAACCTTTTAAGGCCAAAAATCTGATACAAATATCTCATTTTCCTCTTATCCAAATTTTAAGCTCTCAAGTTCATATATTTATCTCTCTCAAGATGAAACAACCACCCAATATTCCAACTAGGGTTCTAACTATATTTCATCTTGTTTGATCCAAAGCAGCCACAAGATCATCTTCTCTTCTCTATTGTTTCAAGTATTTTGGACAGTTCTTCAAGGGGAGTGAACTAGAAATATTATATGTGTTGGCAGCCAAGGTTCTGCCACTCTCTTCCAAAGATTAAGAGAAGATTACAAAAATAGTAATTGAAGGAGAATAACAGATTTAGATAGACAAGGTAACGGCGCTACCACAACCTCTAATTATTAGTTTATTTGAGAATTCTAGACTTACTTGTTCATTGCAACTCGTAGGATGGTGATTGAAAACCATAAATTCAAGTCTTTTGATTATTTTTAGTGTTGAGGACTACTATTGTATTGATTTGTTTATGGGAGGTAATGGATGTACTTAGAGAATGATTGCGAAAAGCTATAGAGGGCAGATTTATAAGCTATGGTGATGCACCATTAAATTAAAGTTTTGGTAAGCTGCTAATATTAGCCTTAATGATTGGTTGTTGTAGATGAAGACTATGACGTTAAAGAACATGTTGACACTTCGTAAGCTATACGAATTGGGAATAGAGGTATGTAAGGCTATTCGATTTCCTATTTCTTTGTCATGAATCCAACACTTGTATTACAAAGTAAGCTTTCTAAGTGCCCTTGGTAGTGACTGATCCATTGTTGCAGTTCCTACTCCCTAGAGCATCAAAGTGAGTACTCTAATATGAGTTTATTACTAAATGTACGTGCTTACTCTGCCAAGTATTAGCATGCATGGTTTAAACTTGTTTCATCGTCAAAGTACCCTTGGCACGTATTCCCCTTATAAAAATCAAAATGATCCTAGATTACACATGGTACATATGTTTATATGTTGGATATACGATCTGCCTATATCTTGCCAACTTGCTTCAATTGTCTATTCCATCATATATGTCATTTTTTCACATGTTCATATGCTCCCTTTATTTGTTATTACTCCCATTGTGTTAGACTATAATGTTACCTCACAAGATCCCTACTTGCTCTAATGTACATTTTATATGTACTTACTTGGAATATGTATCCGTCCTTAAGTTGAATATGCCCATGTTCTCCCTTGGTTCCACGTTCACGTATACCTTGTATTTGATATTAGTTAGTGAGTATTTGTCTATCATATAGAGTTCAAATCTCTTGGATGAATGTAAAATGTCTTCACTTGATATGTGCTTTAATTTGAGATGTCAAAATGCTTACTGAATCATATAAGCTCCTAAGTATTACACGTTCATCTCATATTTGCTTCCCATATCATTGTTATTATCGTAAGTCCATAGTTGTAACATCTTGCATTTTGAAGTAACTAGGAAGAAGCTAATAATTGGAAATAGTCATAATATGAAAGAATGGAAATCTGGAAATTTGTCAAGTGTGTTAAGTTGAGTTTTTGGTCAACTTCAAATGATCATAACTTCTAGCTCTGGATGAGTTAGGTGTGTCGCCTGATAGTGTAGGAAATATCTTGGAACAATCTTTCCAACGCCGCCAAGTTTGCGCGATTCCGAGTTTTGAATGAGTTAGTTATTCCCATTGGAAGTTGGGCTGTTCAAATAAGGAAATGTCCAATTCGAATTTTGAAATGGTAGTTTGGTCTTTTCCTTGCCCAATTATTTTATTTCGGTTTTGGTAATTAAGTTAGGGTCTAATCAAAATCAGATCAGTTTACGCTTTTACCAAAATACGCTAGGACTTGGAAAAAAGTGAAAAGAAGAGAAGAAAGGAGAAGAGAAGCAAGATTCGTCAAAATCGTTGAGTTTAGCTTGTGGATTTCGTCGGGGTGATCCCTACAAGGTATGTGAGTTCACATAGCATTGGGTTAGTTCACCCACGCACCAAGCATATTTAATTCAGCATATTTTCATCCTAAAAAGATTGAGAATTTGATGTTCTTGATAGTTGTTCTTGAATTGATTTCGTTCTTGAATATGAGTTGGGATTAAGGAGTTTCTTGATGTTAAAGTGTTTTTTCCTTGAGTTTTTTGGGTTAGATTTTTTGTATATGATTTGGGTACATGAATCTGAAGTGAATTAGAGAAAAAGAATCGGATTAAAACGATTTAGGATCAGAAAACGAGATCAAAAGTTCGTCAGAATTTTGCCTGAAAGGAGGCTGGCGCGACACACCCTCGTAGCACCCGAGGGGATGGCGCGGCGCACCAGTAGTGCGCCAGATTTGAGTCCCAGTAAGTTAGGGCTGGAGCTGTGCTCCCGGGATGCGCCCAATCGTCGCTTTTCATCAGTTTTCATCGTTTAGTCTATTTAAGTCCTTCTAAAGTGTACTAACACTTTCCATTGATTCTAACTACTCTAAATGACTTCTAAACATCTAGAAATCATCTAGAAACATGATTTACAACCTTGAATCCATAACTTCAAATTCAAGGAAAGTTAAGAGCCAAGTCTAGAAAGTTCTTAGAGTCTTTTCAAGAAGCCTTTTGCAAATGCTTTTAACTTTGTTTTAAGACTAAAAGTTCAAGTTGAGTAAAGAGTATAGAGTAAGCTTGAAGTTCATTTCTTCAAAATTATATGGGGGCTATGTATTCCCAAAAGGTTTAAAATGTTTTCACATTTAAACAAGAAAGGAAACCTCTATTTCCAAAGGGCCTTCGGGCTAGTTTTCAGAAAAGGAGTAATCGCTTTTTAACGAAGCAAGAGGGGAAACTTTAATTTCCAAGATAGCCTTTGAGCTAAGATTTTGAGAACTAATCTCAAATTACAGAAGAAGCATGTTTTTAAACATAAGAGTTGATATTATATTTTTGGGAGCAGTATTGAGCACCGATATGGGGGAGAGTTCAGACAACTCACTGCCCCCATAAACCATGTAGCCACCATGGCTTGAAAAGGGCCATACTTTTTAGATGATTCCTTTAGTGCTTTTTAGCATAGACTAGTGGATTCACTTAGTAGTTCAGGTTCTATACCCCCGACAAGGTATAGGACGGTCCTAGCAGTGTGAGGCAAAACATTGTATCATCACGATAGCTCATAAGTGATGGTTGTCAGCAGTACTTTGTATTTTTATATACATCAGAAATATTTGTATTTTCATATACAAAAAGAGTTCATATTGTATTTTTGCATACATACAAAGTTATTATTGTATTTCTAAATACACAGAGTTGAAAACCATGTTTTAAAGCTTTTCTTTATACTGCATTTATATACACTACTCTATATTGAAATAAGTTCAGTTGAGTTGAGTTGTGTTGAGCCAGGTAAGTTCTTCAGTTCCTTTCAAGTTTATGTCTTGTTTTAGAATTCCCCTCGTATACTTGTACATTCAATACACTAATGTCATTTGGCCTGCATCTTCTTATGATGCAGACACAAGTAATCAGGATAAGCATCGAGCTCATCGTTTATCCAGTTGAGCACTCAGAGTCAGTTACTTTCCGGAGGATCCCTTGGTTATGTTTTGTTTTATTGCTTGCTTATTTCAGTTCTTAAGATGATCGCGGTCTTGTCCTGACATCCCTCAGAGTTTGGAGGCTTCATAGACAGAGTTAGTGATGTTAGTTCATGAGTCTTTACTTTCCCTTTTCAATTAAGTTGAGACTTGAGTTTCTACTTTTGCAGTGAATGTTATTTATTACATTCTAAGTTATATTTTGAGAAGTTCATTTTACTTGTTTTAAAAGTAATTATCTTGAGTAAAGTCTTCCACTGAGTAAGTAAGCCAGGCCAATGGTTCGCTTGGGGACAACAATGGTTCTCGAGTGCCAGTCTCGCCCAGGGTGTAGGCTCGGGGCATGACAAACTTGGTATCAGAGCACAGAGTTCAGGAGTCCTAGGGTGTCTACGAAGCCGTGTCTATAGAGTCCTAGTTATCGGTGTGAAGCGCGCCACATCTATAATTAGGAGACTGCCACATTTAGGAAATATCTCACTTCTTTCATACTCATTTCGTGTGTTACAGTTTTATCTCTAAAAAGTTTCTTCCTAATTCGTGCTTGCACGTGACCCATTGTGAGTTGGACTGTTTTGAGAGTGCTTTCATGGGGCATTTCTTTCCCCGTGAGCTAAGAAAAGCAAAGAGATGGTTGACGACATGAGGAGCATGATGAGTTTCATTGTTGGGTTGACTCGTATGTCAAGTAAGGAAAGTAAGGCAACCATGCTAATAGGTGACATGGGCATAGCAAGGCTGATGATCTGTGTGCAACAAGTTGAGGAGGGCAAGCTGAGGGATAGAAAAGAGTTTAAGAATAAGAGAGTAAAGACATCAGGGAATGAATCCGAGCAGCAAAAGAGTAATGCGAACTAGTCTTCTTTCCAACATAAGCAGAAAGGACCTGCTCCATCATCTGCTAGTGCACTTGCACCAAGGAACAAATGTTAGTACAATAGTCAGAATTCTCAAAACTTCAGAGCTAGACCTGCGCATTCGCAAGGAAGTAAGGCACAAGGGGGTACTAAGACTCATGCATGTGCTAAGTGTGGTAGAAGCCATTCAGGGGTGTTTCGTGATGGCTCCACTAGTTGCTTCAAGTGTGGTCGGAACGGTCATTTTATGAGACAGTGTCCTAAGAGCAGACAGAGTAATTGTAATAGGGGCAATAGAGCCCAGTCTTTTTCAGTTTCTTCACCAGATAGAGTTGCATCTACATGAGCTACTTCAGGGGCAGGCGGAGAAGGAAACCGTCTTTATGCTATCAATAGTCACCAAGAGCAAGAGGATTCGCCAGATGTTGTCACTGGTATGATCCAAGTGTTTAAATTTACTGTTTATGCTTTGCTAGATCCAGGATCGAGTTTATCCTTTGTAACTCCGTATGTTGTGATGAATTTTGATGTTATTCCTGAGAAACTTAGTGAACCCTTCAGTGTTTCTACACCTGTTGGTGAGTCTATTCTAGCAGAAAGAGTTTATCGTGATTGTCCCGTTTTCATCAATCACAAGAGTACCATGGTTGATCTAATGGAGTTAGACATGGTAGATTTTGATGTAATTCTTGGTATGGACTGGTTCATGCCTGTTATGCCTCAGTTGATTGTAGAACTCGAGTTGTCAAGTTTCAGTTTCCAAATAAGCCAATCTTAGAGTGGAAAAGCAGTTCAACAGTACCTAAGGGTCATTTTATTTCGTACCTTAAGGCGAGAAAGTTAGTTTCTAAGGGGTGTGTCTATCACTTTGTCCGAGTTAATGACTCTAGTGTTGAGATACCTCATATTCAGTCAGTTTCAGTAGTAAGAGAGTTTCCAGAAGTCTTTCCTAATGATCTTTCCGGAGTCCCTCCTGAGAGAGATAGACTTCGATATAGATCTTCTTCCAGATACTCGTCCTATATCTATTCCTCCATATAGAATGGCACCAGCAGAGTTGAAAGAACTTAAAGAGCAGTTAAAGGATCTATTAGATAAGGGATTTATTCGACCAAGTATCTCACTTGGGGTGCTCCGGTCCAATTTGTGAGTACCTCACCCGAGAAGAACCCATACAAAATTGCATGCTGATATTGTTGTGGGATCTCCTGCTTGTCCTTGAAGTTTGCAGTTATAGACAAACGATTTTTTACCCTCTCCGAGTTTTAACATATTTGTATAGATTGCTGTCAGTTGAACAAGGTTACCATCAAGAACAAGTATCCTCTTATGAGAATTGATGATCTTTTCAATCAGCTTCAGGGTGCTTCTTGTTTTTCGAAAATAGATCTCAGATCTAACTATGATCAGTTGAAAGTAAGGGAATGTGATATTCCCAAGACAATATTCAGGACCCGTTATGGTCATTATGAGTTTCTGGTCATATCATTCGATTTAACTAATGCACCTGCAGCGTTCATGGACCTTATGAATAGAGTTCTTAAACCTTATTTAGATATGTTTGTTATCGTCTTTATTGATGACATACTAACCTATTCAAGGAATGATGAAGATCATGCTAGCCATCTCAGAATAGTTCTTCAGACTTTGAAAGATAAGGAGTTATATGCTAAGTTCTCTAAATGTGAGTTTTGGCTTGATTCTGTGGCGTTCTTGGGCCAGATAGTCTCCAGTGATGGAATTAGAGTTGATACCCAGAAGATTGAGGCAGTGCAGAATTGGCCTAGACCCACATCTCCAACTAATAATAGGAATTTCTTGGGATTAACTAGCTATTATAGAAGGTTCATAGAGGGGTTATCATCTATTTCATCTCATTTGACCAAGTTAGCTTAGAAAACAGTGAAGTTTCAATGGTCTGAAGCTTGTGAGAAAAGCTTTCAGGATTTGAAAAAGAAGTTGACTACTACCCCAGTTTGACCTTACCAGAAGGTATGCAAAGCTTTGTTGTCTATTGTGATGCGTCTAGAGTTGGTTTGGGTTGCGTGTTAATGCAGAATGGCAAAGTCATAGCTTATGCCTCCAGACAGTTGAAAGTTAATGAGAAGAATTACCCAACCCATGACTTAGAGTTGGCTGCCGTAGTATTTTCCTTGAAGATATGACGTCATTATTTATATGGTGTTCATGTTGATGTATTCACTGATCACAAGAGTCTTCAATATGTGTTCACTCAGAAAGAGCTTAATTTCATACAAAGGAGGTGGTTAGAATTGCTCAAAGACATGAGTATTCTTTATCACCTAGGTAAGGCTAATGTTGTTTCTGATGCCTTGAGCAGGTTGTCTATGGGTAGTACCGTCCATATTGAGAAAGAAAAGAGAGAGTTAGTGAAAGATGTGCATAGACTTGCATGCTTAGGGGTTCGACTGATGGATTCCACAGAAGGAGGAGTAGTGGTGATGAATGGGGCTGAGTCTTCATTAGTATCAGAAGTGAAAGAAAAGCAAGACCAAGACCCAATTTTGCTTTTATTTAAGGCAAATGTTCATAAGCAAAAAGTATTAGCTTTTGAACAAAGGGGAGATGGTGTATTGAGATATCAAGGTAGATTGTGTGTACCAATGGTGGATGGACTCCAAGAGAGGATCATGGAGGAAGCTCATA
>JAJOOH010009672.1:0-35821 GCA_029582605.1 Solanum gracilifrons | reverse complement strand
ATATTCTATTTAATATCATTTATAAAGGCCATTATTATTTGTCTAATACAAATTTTAAATTTTAAATAATTAATTTTTATTTTTAAAATTCAATATAACCTTATGATTACACTTGTGCAGCCAAACAATACACTTGTAATTACAATGTGACAAATAAATAAGTCAGTATAATTACTAAGTTGTGTAATTACTAGGCTGATAATTACTACCCTAGTAATTACACCAATTTCAATTACCCAACCAATTAAATGCTTTAATTTCCTAGATTGATTCTTATGGACTTTATCACTTTCCTGACATTAGGTGCAGGTTAGCTTTTAGGTAAGGGTAAAATGGTCGTTTAGTATTTACTGGACATAATTTTTTTATTTAACAGTTAAATAATTAAATATGTTATCACATTTTGTTTAAGTATAAGAGCAAAAATGATAATTCAACTTTGAGTTTAGGATCTTCCATTTTTAGTAATACTTGTTTATGTATAGACATAATACATAAACATGAATTGTAACTTGACGTCAACTGACAACTATGACATTTAATTTGGGTGTGCACAAGTAGGCACTTAAACTTGTATAAAATTGAACAAATAGACACATTCGTCCTACATGGTACCCTACATGACAATTTTATTTCCTACGTGGTGTCCTACGTGTATTATTTCATGTCAGACATGTATGTCTACTTGTTCAATTTTATACAAGTTTAAGTGTCTACTTGTGCACACTCAAAGTTGGAGGGCATAGTTGTCGGCTGAAGCTAAGTTAAGGGTCATGTTTATGTATCATGCCATAATTTTTTTATGAAAACATACATGTAATGAGTAATAAAATGCAATAGTTATAAATAAATTCTTAAAAATATGAAGAAAAAAAAAAACAAATGAGAGGTATATATACTATTTGAGTCCGAATAAAAATACAAATCAAAGAAACCAAATAAGGAGAAAATACAATAAATAAATAGAGAAGAAAAAAATACGGCGTACACATTCTTCTTAGGGTTGTGATCATAACAATATAGATGAAAAAAAGAAATATACAATTAGTGCATAATTTTTCAAGTTCTTGCCAACTCCTACTCCCATATAGCATTCTTCATCGAGTCAAACTAAAACATGAATCAAATACTACAATAATGATATAAACACTTCACTCCTTTAACTTTTCAATGAAAAGGATAACCTTGACAGAGATCACATGAAACAAAAAAGGATGGATTTATATAGATAAAAATGAAGGAATACCAAAAGATATTTTAAAATTTTAAATTAAATATTTGGAGGTTATGAATATAAAAAGTATGAGAGTTATATATATAAAGAATAATAATTGAATATGTAATTAAATATGAGATATTAAGGTGAATATTGAAAGAAAATAAGTAATAGCAATAATAATAATAATAATAAATAAATAAATGAAAGGGTATAAATTTCATAATACAGAAACTAATAAATAACAAACGTATAACTCAAGACATACGAATATTTCTTGAAAAAGAATTTGAATGTATTAAGCTTCATTCGTTTCGTTTTAAATAATGAATATTTCATTGATTATCTATTGAACTAGTGAAAATATCTGTGCTTCGCGCGGTTATATATATATATATATATATATATAAATTGATAGTTTCTTATTTTTAAATGAAGCAGTATGTAATATTTAAATACATTCATATTAGGCAATGAAGATAATATAGATATTTGTTTTCGTCCTGAATATAATATATAGTTTTTTTTCAGTTTTCTTCAATATGTACAGTATTATTTGTTAAACAAAAAATGATATATAAGTGGTAAGGTAAATGGAATATAAGAGGTAAATTTTGAAACAATAATCTACTGTATTGAATTGAAGATATATTTTCTTTTTAAATTTTCTCTATCTTTTGTAGACTACAATCTTCTATGTAGACATTAATTTTTTTTTTGAAACAAAAGTTTTTGAATAACACTATCAATAGGTGTAACAAAACTACTATTACAAGTTAAAAGTAAGAAAATTTCTAGCAAAAATAATTTCTATATATGCTTCAAAAAGTTTCCTTCTAGGCCTTCCTTTACAAGTAGATCTATCACCATGTTCCGCTCCCTGAAACTGTGCCAAAGCCCTTGTCATATGCTACTAATTAATTTACACAAAAAATATATGTACGATTGTTGATATGATACTACAATATGTATGATATTTATAATATTTTTATTTCAATTATACCAATTCAAAAATAATTATATGAAAAGAGAAGAAAGAAATATATACTATACAATACATTTGCAAAAAAATAATAATGAGTGTACTAACCATCAAAATTCATGATTAGTTGAAATCTAACAAATACAAACTCAACTATGTAATTGTTAAATTAGATTAACTTTTCGATCAATCATACAAAAATAATGCATTTAAAATATTACTATTACTATCAAAATTACCTCAATATCATTGTCATGAAGATTTTCTTTATCGATCATGTATATATACTTGCTTGGAGAAGTATAACGAATACGTAAAATCCATATTCAATTATGAAAGCATAACTAACTACATAAAAATGAAAAGATAGACTTGAGATGAAATACTTTTTATCTTCATATATTCCTTTTGTGTTACAAGTTATAAAATACAACTCAAAAGTGATGAAGAAAAGAAAAACTAACTTTGGGAGTATTCATGAACAAAACATGAGTTTATATAGGAAAAAATAGGGGAATATAAGGCATTACAAATTAAAGTTTGGGGGTTATGAACATAAAAATTGTGGAAGTTATGGATATTATTAAGAGTAGAAATTGAAGAGTTATGAATATTATTAAGATGAAAAATTGAAGAGTTATGGATTATGAGTAGTTACTCCTTATAAATACATTAAATTTATAATATATATAAAATATAAACAAAATATTAGTATTAGCTTATAATCAGAAGAAGGTAAAATGAATTGAAAATTGCTTGACCTAAATTAGTATCATATTACTTTTTTTCCAACTTTAGTGTATATATATTAAAAAATATAAAATAAAATATAGAAATTTTAAAAGAGTAAATAAAATGAATTAAGAAAGGAGAAGACATGGAGTGGCTTTTCACTTCTTCAACCGATACATTATAATTAATAAAATCAATGTAGTAACTTATAGACAATGAATTAATATGATTGTTAAAAAAATAAGGAAAAACTACCTATCTAGACATACTTAACTACCACATATACATATTTTATCTCTACTTTAAAAATATTACATAGAATACCACTTTTTTAAAAATATACCATATTTTAAAAATAATTAAATCAGATACACAATCCCTTTAAAAATGATAATGTATAATTATCTTAAAATTACATCTCCTCAATTAGTAGGACACTAACAATTCAAATTAATTTCTCTTTATTCTTTTCAGTAGTTTCCCTCCCCAATCCTAAAACAGATACCTCACATATCCCACCATTACTACAATTACAAAATTACTATGGTTTATGATTTCGTTATTTTAGAAAAACTTGTTAGAGTTAATTTGCAAAGGTTCTGTAAATCCGTTTGGATTGTTAATTATTCATCAATTAATTCTTTAATTAAGGAGATTATTTACACCCCTTTAATTCAAAGTAATAAATCGTGTATCTCGACTTGTAAAGCCGATGGATACATGTATCTCGCGAGTAATGATACATGTATCTCAAGGCCGAAAAATTCGAAACTTTAAGATACAAATGAAGGAATTGATGAAGAAGATTAAGTTTATAATTATAAAATTATTATGATTTATAAAATTGTTAGATATGCAAGGATCCTGTAAATGGGTTGTTAATTATGTACCGATTAATTCTTTAATTAAGGAAATAAGTTACACCCCTTTAATTCAAAGTGACAAATCGTGTATCTCGACTTTTAAAACCGATGGATACATGTATCTCCCGAGTAATGATACTCCTCTAATTATGGAAATCAGTTACAACTAATTAATATAAACAAATAAAATATGTATCTCGATTTTAAAATTCGGCGGATACATGTATCTCTCAATATGAAAATAAATTTGCCATAATTTTATAGTGTATCTCGAACAACTAAACGACCTGAAAATAATGTAGTACATATACATGAGAAAAATGTCTACAGATTTTATATTGTGTATCTCGTAAAAATATTATGTATCTCGAATTTGGGTAGCATATATGATTAGTAGATTGTTGTAGTTTGCATTATCTCTCAAAATTATTCCATCAATTCTATAGTTTTCATATTCAATTTCAGATACCCATGAACCGGAATGCCTCAACAATACTGTGATATTCGCCATAATAAAAAAATCAAAAATTTAAAGGTTGAAAATAATCTTAATTTGATGAAGAAGATGAAGAAGTTCAGAAAGTAATTTGATAGATAAATCATTGATAATGAAATGGAGCCATGAATTACGTTATGGTTGTTTCCCATAACTTACTCCTTCAATTAAGGGATTATCTCCCACGATTAATTCAAATTAATTAAGGAACGTGTATCCTATTTTTTAAAACATGTATCCCTCCTTTAAATTTTAATAGAGTCATGTATCTTAAGAATTATTACCCATGTATCTTAGGAATAAAAAGTGGTATAAGAAGTAATATTGAAAACTAACGGGATTCCTAGTAATTGGGATGTAAAGTAGTGGGATATATGTAGTTTACCCAAAAATTAATGAAACCTCATAAATAGGATAGGTTATAGTTAATTTTTAAACTAAAAAATAAGGAAAAAAATAGAGAAAATGTCAAAAAAAGATTTTAAAAAAAAAAAGATAAATAACAGTGGTGGTCTTAGAGAGGTGCCACATCATCTTGTCTCCTTAGAGAGGTGACACATTACCTTGTCTACATTTGACTTTATATTATATATAGATTTAAGAGATTTAATAATATTATAACATATTATTTGGGGTTATGAATTTGAAAAGACAAAGAAATAATAGAGATTATTAAAAATAAGAGTCATGAAGATGATAATGTGTGAGTTAAAGGCACAAGATTAATGAATATTATTAGAATATAAGTTGTGAAAATGAAGAGGTGTAGTTATGAAGTTGATTTTTAGGATAAAATAATTTTAAGAAAATAAAAAATACTTTAAAGTAGATTGTTGTGTTATTTATTAAATGAAAAAGTAATTATTAAAAATGATTTTAAGAAAATAAATCAATAGATAAGGGATCTTTTCATAATCCAATTTTTGACTTAGATTCTTATATGATACTAGTTCTGGGAACGTCCCAAAACATTTCATGTAAATTTTGTATTGTAAATGACATATCTTCAAATCTATATGATGATATATGATATATGATGATGATATGATCGGAGTACAACATTTGGTCTTTTGGCAGGTATCATTTTCTGCTCTTCGCAAGGACGTTGTCAATGTTGTGGATATCATGGAGAGGTTAACGAATGAAACAACTCTTCACGATGGTCTATTTGTGCTGAAATTTGAGCTGGAATTAATTTGTGCAAACGTCCTGCTTTCTTATTCCGATTTGGAGCAGTTTGAAGATGTAATGACTTCGCAAAGAGAACAGGTTAAAGCTGTGTTTCAATCAATTTTGGTTGATGTTGACAACAAATACAACCTGCCTCATGTCCTTGGTAGCCTCATGGATAATATAGATGATTGTATCAGCTCATGTCCTCGTTCTACATCCATGACTGAGGAGGAGTTGGACTTTCTCCTCCTGCATCTACATCATCTATCCAAGTATGCTGGGATGATAATTCCATATAGCGCTCAGCTTGAGATGCTTCAGAATGTGTGTGGTAACATGAAAGATTTCCATGGAATGATAGTGAATGGTTGCATTGAAAAAGATATTGTAAAATATGTCTTACCTCAGTTTCAATTCATGGCTGAGAGAGTCGGACTCTTTCTTTGGGAGTTTCATAGAAAGTCTGGACTCTCCCAGCTAGATGAGGATGATCAGACTGATGAAGATGCTCAACTCTCCGAGCTAGATCATGAGGATGAGACTGATGAGGACTCTCAACTAAGCAAGTTAGCACATCTATTCTTGCAGATTGTTCCAATTGAATTAGAGGTTATGCACAGATGTTACACAAATTTGAAATCTTCAACTTCAGTAGAAGTTGGACAATTCATTAAACAACTCCTGGAATCCTTTCCTGACATTCTTAGAGAATATCGTATTCATCTACAAGAGCGAATGGTAACTGTAATTAACCCAAGCATTTCAGGAGCTCGAAACATTCACATTATGATGGAGTTTCTGTTGATTATTCTTACTGACATGCCTACCGACTTGATTCATCCTGACACATTTTTTGATCTCTTGGCACGTGTTGGAGCACTTACCAGGGAGGTATCAACTCTTGTTTGGGACTTAGAAGACAAATCAATGAACAAAGAGAGTACCAATGAAACAACTCTTGTCCGTGGCTTAGAAGAGAAATCAATGAAGAAAGAGAGTACCAATGAAACAAATCCTACAACACTAGACTTGCTAAAAGATATTGAACTCCTGAAGGGAGATCTGAGGCATGTTTACTTGAAATCCCCCGACTCATCTCAAATTTGCTTCCCCATGAGTGATGGACCTCTCTTCATGCATCTTCTACTTATACACTTAAAAGATTTGCTGGATTCCAATGCTTATTCAATTGCTTTGATCAAGGAAGAAGTTGGGTTGGTGAAAGAACATTTGAAATTCATAAGATCTTTTTTCGCGAATATTGAGGAAGAATTGTATAAAGATCTCTGGGCACGTGTTTTAAATGTAACATATGAGGCAAAAGATATCATTGATTCACTACTTGTTCGAGATAATGGTCTCTTACATCTTATTTTCTCACTTCCCATCACCATAAAGAAGATCAAGCTTATCAAAGAAGACATCTCCAATTTACATGAGAAAATTCCCAAGAACAAAGGGCTCATTGCTGTAAACTCTCCCAGGAAGCCAGTTGAAAGTAAGTCATTGACAACTGGTAAAATAATTGTAGGTTTTGAGGAGGAGACAAACTGGATAATTAGAAAGCTCTTTTGTGGACCGGCAGATCTAGATGTCATTTCGATCACTGGTATGTCGGATTCAGGTAAAACTACTTTGGCGTACAAAGTATACAATGATAAATCAGTTTCTAGTCATTTTGACCTTTGTGCATGGTGCACAGTCGACCAAGAACATGACGAGAAGAAGCTGTTGGGTACAATTTTTAATCAAGTTAGTGATTCAGATTCAAAATTGAGTGAGAATATTGATGTTGCTGATGAGCTACGTAAACAACTGTATGGAAAGAGGTATCTTATTGTCTTAGATGACTTGTGGGATACCGCAACATGGGATGAGTTAACAAGACCTTTTCCTAGAGTTAAGAAAGGAAGTAGAATTATTTTGACAACTCGAGAAAAAGAAGTGGCTTTGCATGGAAAGCTCTACACTGCTCCTCTTAACCTTCGATTGCTAAGATCAGAAGAAAGTTGGGAATTGTTGAAGAAAAGAGCATTTGGAATAGAGAGTTGCCCTAATGACCTATTGGATGTTGGTAAAGAAATAGCCGAAAATTGTAAAGGGCTTCCTTTGGTGGCTGATCTGATTGCTGGAGTCATTGCAGGTTTGGAAAAGAAAAAGACAGTTGTGGCTTGAAGTTCGAAATAATTTGAGTTCCTTTATTTTGAACAGTAAAATGGAAGTGATGAAGGTTATAGAATTAAGTTATGACCATTTGCCACGTCACCTCGAGCCATGTTTTTTTTACCTTGCAAGTTATCCGAAGGACACTGTAATGGAAATCTCTTTGTTGAAACATTGTTGGCTTGCTGAAGGACTAGTGGAACAGACAGAGATGAAGAGTGCGGAAGAAGTGATGAAGGTTTCTTTGGATAAGTTAATTTCCAGTAGCTTGGTAATTTCTTTCAATGGGATAGGTGAGTACCCGACTTTCCAACTTCATGATCTTGTGCATGACTTTTGTTTGATAAAAGCAAGGAAGGAAAAGTTCTTTGAATGGATAAGTTTACGTACACCATCTTCTCCTTCAGATTTGATGCCACGTATGTTGACCATTGATAATAACATCAAGTTTGTTGGGCTTAACAATTTTGTCCTGTTCGATTTAAATAAGAAAATCCATCTGGTAAACACCTGTATTCTTTGAGGATAGTTGGAGAAAAGCTGGACAGCCTTCTTACTGATACATGTCACCTAAGGCACTTGAGGCATCTTACAGTGTTGCACCTGGATCCCACTTTTGTCGTGGTGAATGATTTTTTGCTGAATGAAATATGCGTGTTGAATCATTTGAGGTACTTACTAATTGGGATAAAAGTTAAATCTCTGCCTTTGTCTTTCTCAAACCTCTGGAATCTAGAAATCATGTCGGTGCATAACGAAGGATCAACCTTGATACTATTACCGAGAATTTGGGATCTTGTGAAGTTGCGAGTGTTGTATGTGACTGCTTGTTCTTTCTTTGATATGGATGCAGATAGATCAATACTGATAGCAGAGGACACAAAGTTAGAGAACTTGAGACATTTAGAGAAACTCGTGCTTTCCTATTCCAAAGATACAGAGCATATATTCGAAAGGTTTCCCAATCTTCAAGATCTTAGATTTGATATCAAGGAATCATGTGATTATTCAACAGACCAATTTTGGTTCCCGAAATTGGATTGCCTAACTGAACTAAAAGCGCTCAGAGTAGGTTTTAACAGTGAGCTCTCCTCTGTAATGACAAATCGGCTGTGGGATTTTCACTTCCCTTCGAATTTGAAAAGATTGTGTCTGTATGACTTTCCTGACATCCAATTCACTAACAACAATAGTGAGACTGCCCAACCTTGAAGATTTGTCCCTTCATCATACAATCATTCAGGGGGAGAATGGACCATAGGAGAGGAAGACATCTTTCAGAATCTCAAATGGCTGACGTTGAGCAAAGTGACTTTGTCCAAGTGGGAGGTTGGAGAGGAATCCTTTTCCGTGCTTGAGAGATTAGATCTGCTGGAATGTTGTGAGCTTGAGGAGATTCCGTCTAGTTTCGGGGATATTGATTCATTAAAAATTATTAAACTTGTAAAGAGCCCTCAACTTGAAGATTCCGCTATGAAGATCAAGGAATATGCTGAAGTAATGATGACAAGGGACGAGCTTCAAATCCTTGGCTCAAAGAATATCCCGTTATTTAAGTAGATTTTAAGCATTATGTATGAAATGCCAAAGTAGAAAGAAGAAACTTAGCAAAATATACAATAAGTTGTGCTTTTCTGTGTGTTTCTTTTAGAATAAGTACATGATTAAGAAAATTATGTTACAATTGTTATGAAAGATTGTGGAACTTTTTTGTTACTTTCTGCCACTAGGTATCTCTTATTCTATACTATGTTGTTTTCTATTGTCACTCTCTTAAATTTTTCTTTGCATTCACACACATAATAATTTTTAACATTCTCACCACCTACAATTTTCTTGTAAACTGCTTATAAGTTGTTTACAATGATAGAATCCAAAATTTAAAGTTTACAAGTTTGTATAATGAATCAGGTTATATCAATAATAATTGCATTCACAATTACATATTTATAATTATTTAGTCGATATCTTAATGTATGTATATAGTAGTTGTTTTTGGGAACGTGTGTAGCACGTTGATCTCTAGTTTTTACTTTTAAGTTTATATCACAAAATAGTTAATAAAAAAGATACTTTAACTGATAGTAATATCACTTTAGAAAAAATTAAGAGAAAATTTACACAAATATATTCATTGCATTATAAGTTGAATCACATAATTCTAATGTCAGTGAAAAAGGCATTACGTTACTCTACTTTCTTTTAAGCTGATTTCTTATATAATTTAATCAATGGTCTTTCAATAGTCTTACTAATAAATAATTTACAATCCAAAAAATGACTAAAATATTACTCCCTTTGTTCCAATTTATGTGAGATATTTTGGATTTCGAGATTCAAAAAAGTCAATCTTTGACCATAAATTTTTCATATATCTTTTAAATATTTTGAATTGTCAATTATTGTGACTTGTAGTACTTTTTACATAGTTTAAAAATATATAAATTTCATCTTAAAAATTTGAAGATTTCATGAGCAAATTCTCGATCAAACTGAAATTGTTTGACTCTTGAAAAACGATACGTGTCACATAAATTGGGACAAGGGAGTATTATTTAATATTTAATTAATAAGATTTATAATAATTTGGGTTCTTCATCATTACAAAAAGGATAAGTGTACATTAAAAACACTAATTCCCAATTAGTGCACGTTACTTTATGTTCTTTTTTGGCTAATTCATTATATAATTTAATTAATGACCTTTTAATTGTCTTATTAATAAATAACTTACAATGTAGAAAATAACTAAAATATTATTATTTAATATTTAATTAATTAATTTTTTTTATATATATATATATATATATGATTTTGACAAAAGCTAATGACTTCACATGAATCCATAGATTACGTTGTGGATATGCCTACTGTCCATACCTCCTCTGTGTCAAGCTTGGCCTGAAGTCCTATCTTATGTGGTCAGCTCAATCAGGGTACTGCTTTAAAACGAATTTTATCCCACTCTGTCACAAACCCGACAAACTTTTATCACAAAAGCTAGGTCGTGAAGTGAAAAGTCCATAGAGAGCTTATAAGCACTCAGGACTTCCCCTCCTCGAACATTCGACCAACTTAGACCAAAATCCGAAATTCACAATAGAACACTGAAATACCTTCTAAAACTTCAAGAAATGGGATTTCAGTACTCAAATGAATGAAAGGTTCACATTTATCTACATGAACAGAAGTACATGACCACACCATTTTCGTCAATTATCCAAACAAAACCACGAGTGTCGAACCTCCTTCTTGACACCAGTGGCAGAGCCACCTTACAATGAGGGGGTCATCCGACCCCCCTTCGGCGGAAAATTATATGATTTATACATGGTTAAAATAATTTTTTAGGTATATATAGTAGATGTCGACCCCCCTTCGGCTACTTCGTGTGTCTATTTTTTTAGATTTTGAACCCCCTTACTGAAAATCATGGCTCCGCCACTGCTTGACACTGTCTTGTATGTATAAAGTTTCTCAACAGGGCAACTTTCTGGTCTCGTATCCGGATGACCCCTCTCGTCTATAACTTCAACATTAAGCCCTGGCAGCTTCTGGGCTAGCAACTTACATGTATCAAAATTTACTGAACAATTAGACATCTGAAGGGATCACATTGTCTCCAGCTTTGCAGCATTAGCCAACAGAGCCTCATCACCAAAGGGGCAGTCTCCAATCTCCAACTTACGGAGGCTCTCGCATATTTGATGGTCGGCGTGGCGATAGGCTTCGTTTCTAGATTGCTATCCCCCACAAAAGCTAAGGAAATCATCTCTAACTTCTTAGCATGGAACCCGATGTACTCAAACACACGATCTGTAAGGAGGCCAGAAAAGAGAAAGTCGTCGTAATTCCTTGCAGTGTTGCACAATGGCCCCCAAGATCAGCATCAAGTGGTTCAAGGGTTAAGTAATCAGGAGTTTGAGGCTTGATAATACACAAATGAAATTGGATCATGTTAGGATGGTTCCTTGCAATAGTAACTAAGGCGTCATTTGTCATTATGCAACAGAAGTATAAAACTGACTTAAGCTTATGGCAGCCCACTGAGACAGCTACAAGGCCTTGCTCTCTCAAGGATACATTCCGTCCTCGAGAAAATGGAATGGATCAGAAGGAAACACCCTAAGCTCTTGAAGTTCCTTACGCAATCTCCTCAAGACCGCTATCTTCAATGTAATCTAGCACCTGCAATTACATCCACTCCAAGTGCCTTAAAGCATAAGCTGGATAACCAATTAGTCAAAAATACTCAAAGAGTTTCGAAAGAGTCTGGCAGAGTATTAAGAAGCAAGAGTTCCTGTATTTCTTTATCAAACCTTACACCCATTCCAGATAGTTGGTCAAGGATAAAGAGAAAGACAAGTACTGGATGCAGATGAACTGATATGTATTGATTACTGCATTGGCCCTTATATAGCCCATGTATTACATACAGGCTGAGAATAAAATAACAACTTAGAGAAACCTACGTAATTACACTTCTAAAGATAGAAAGAGTTGATAAGTATAATTACTATAAAAGCAAAATAAAAAGAGTCCTACAAGTAACAAGAGGGCTACAGGTAGCAAGGGTCTTAGATGCTAGCCATTATTACGCCCCCAAAAGCTGGTGTCGAGGTTTACTACGCCCATCTTGGAGAAATGGTTACCAAAAAGTGCACGCGGAAAAGGCTTTGTAAGAAGATCTGCAACTTGATCATAAGCATGTAAATGGGCAACTTCAAGTTGTTTACACTCAACCTGCTCACGGACAAAATGGAAGTTGATGGCCACATGCTTCATGCAGCTATGGAAAATAGGATTCGCACAAATATAAGTGGTGTTGATATTGTCACAGAGAACTCTTGGAACAACAGTAAAGGAAACTGAAGCTCTTGAAGAAGATGGGTGAGCCAGTTAGTTTCGGAGACAGTAGGAGCAATTGCCCGATATTCTGCCTCTGTAGAAGAACATGAAACTGAACACTGTTTCTTTGAAGACCATGAAATAGAAGAACTACCAATAGAGATAACATAACTAGTGGTCTATGTGCGATCATGAGGATCCCCTTTCCGTTCAGAGTACGCAAGCAACCTATGATCAGTTTCATTGGCAATGAGCACACCAAATGAGGTAGTTGAACGGAGATAGCGGACAAGTCGTTTAAGAGCAACCCAATGAGACATAAATGGTTTATGCAAAGCTTGTGACAACTTGCTGACAGCAAAAGCTATGTCCGGACGAGTGAAAGAAAGGTAATGAAGTTTACCAATAATGCGCCGATATAAGGAACCATGAACTAGATGATCATCAAGCGATAGATAAAAAACAATAGTAGAAGTCATAGGTGTGGAAACTCCTTTGCAGTTATCCATAGCTACCTCATGTAGGAGATCTATAGTGTACTTTCTCTTGAGAAAGCAGAAGACCAGTAGAAGAACGAATCACCTCAATACCAAGAAAGTAATGAAGAGGTCCTAAGTCCTTCAGTGAAAAATGTTGAGAAAGAGCCTCAATGATATAATGAACACCTCGCTGGTGACTGCCAGTCACTAAGATATCATCCACATAAACTAAAATATAAATAGCGAACCCAATTTTATGCATAATGAAGAGTGAGGAATCAGAATGCGACTTAACAAAACCCAAAGTAAGGAGATAATTTTTTAGTTCAGTGTACCAAGCATCCATCATTGCACTTAGAATCTTTCCACTTTTAATAATATATGATGATATGATGATGATGATGATGACATGACACTTTTAGTAAAGGCATAATACATAAATGTGCCCTCTAACTTGGCTTCATTCTACATTTATGTTCTTCAACTTTGGGTATGCATAAGTATGCACTTGAACTTGTATAAACTTAAACGAGTAGACACATGAGTCATACGTGGTGTAATACATGTAGAACACCATGTAGGACACAAATTTTCATGTAGGATACCATGTAGGACACATATGTCTATTTGTTCAACTTTATACTAGTATAAGTGTCTACTTGTGCACATCCAAAGTTAGAGGGAATAAATGTGAAATGAGGCCAAATTAAAGGGCATATTTATGTATTATGCCTTTAGTAATATATGATGATGATGATGTCTGTTAACCTCCTTATCATTTTGAAAAGAATGCATCCTTTAAATTTCAGCATTCCCATTTTTACACTACTTTGTAAGAATGGCACAACAAGTTTAAAACCAAAAGATTCAAGAAAATTTCTTCTTTAAATTTCAAACATTTATCGTAGCGAGTCTCCAAACTATCGAGAGCATGCAAATCTATACAAAGGTGACACTCAAGCTAGAACTTACCAACAGCCGTTGCAACTTGTAAGAGTGCTTGCTCATCTTGCCAAAATTAGGAATTCGAGTGGTAGAATGACTTAAATCCAAAGACATGAGTCTATGGTGGACATAAATAAGAGAAAAATAGGTTGGCACAACAAAGAGAATTGTAGCCATCTTCTTTACATGCACTCTGCAAAGAAAGTTACACTAGTCAAAATAATTGGAACAAAGAGAAGTTACTCCTTTTTATGTGGTACTCTTTTTCTTTTTAGTATGTTTAAAAAAGAACGACGTTGTAGACACACAATTTTTTTTGGATTTAATTCATACAAAATTTGGATTAAATCCATGTTTATATGAGTTGAATGATTAATTTGGGCTTTACAAATAAATAAGTCCATTTTTATTAAATTCAAGTCCAAGTTCCATTTCACCTTGAAGCCCAAATCCATGCCACATGTCACATTGATTAGGTATCCTAGACCAACAAGGTGACGTCACGTGTCCAAGTGAGGTGGTAGTCCCAATCAATTGCAAGAACCAATCACAATCTGCCAAGTATCAAAGTAATATCCTTTGGCCAATCATAAGCAACTTTGTCCACTCCCTACAACTATAAATAGGGGATGAACATGAAATTCAAGGGGGGATCCTACAAAAACACTTCAACAAGCATTGGATCAAACGTTGGAGAAAGCTACAACATCAGCTACATAGCTCTTCGAAGGAGTGGTCAACATAGTTCTTTTCAGAGATCAACTTGAAACGGTGAATTGCTTCCCGACATTCCTGGAGATCAAATACATCTCAAGGAGGTCTATATCATCCTACATTTGAGAATAATGCTACTAGCAACCCTCAAATCATGGAAAAGTTCGGGAGAAAAGAATCAAGAGAACAATAGAATTGTACTCATATGATTCATCCATAAAAATCACATTTTTCTTTTATTTATTTTACTTGCAGATAATTTTTTGCGCTATAAAAATATTTTGCGAACAAATTTGGCACACCTAGTGGGACCAATTATGCTCTTCATCTCTTCCTCTTACAAATCAAAAAACAACAAGTTCAACTTTACAATGGCCTTCAAGAAGATCAATGATGTTTCATGCAAGGACTCTATTGTTGCCACATTTATTGATTTTAGTGATGCTGGTCCAATCACTCGATGCGAGGTCAAGACTGGCTAGTAGCTTAGATGGATCTGAATACTTCACCTCTTTGGAGATGGCAAGAAAGAGAAAGTCTTAAATGGCACTCGTAACTACAATCCCTGGGGCAACATTGCATCCATGTTGTCTGATGAACTTTCTCAACCTAGCTTCAACTTTGGTGAATCTAAGAATTCAACGAATTCTTCAATTTCAACAAAGGTCAACACATTGATGGTTGATGCAACTGACATGGACGAGAAGTTTGCAATGATGAAGCAAACCATTGAAACCTTGAAGAAGTTTATTAATGATAAAAATCTCCAAATCGCCCAACTTATGAGCAATTTAGATCTCTCCAACTCTGGAGGGACACGTCACTATCTAACCATGCAAGAAAAATTTTATGTTTCCACCAAGCCAAATGAGTCTCAATGCGCAAAACAATCTGCTTCAGTGGCCACTGTAACAGTTCAACAACTATAAGATATGATCGTAAACACCATTAAAGCTCAATATGGTGGCCCACCACAAAGTTCCTTCGGATATTCAAAGTCGTACTCTAAGTGAATTGAGGATCTACGGATGCCGATTGGATATCAACCACCAAAATTACAACAATTTGATGGAAGAGGAAATCCAAGGCAACATATTGCCCATTTTGTCAAGATTTGTAGCAATGCTGGTACACATGGTGATCTTCTTGTCAGGAAGCTTGTTCGTTCTTTAAAAGAAAACACCTTTGATTGGTATACAGACTTGGAGCCTGAATCATTTGGTTGTTGGGAGAAACTGGAAAATCAATCTCTCAATCGTTTCTACAATACCCATCGTACAGTGAACATGATGGAATTGACAAACACAAAACAAAGTAAGGATGAACCCTTAGTGGAATACATCAATTGTTGGCAAATGTTGAGCTTAGATTGCAATGATCAACTTTCTGAAATCTCTGCAGTTGAAATTTGTGTACAAGGAATGCATTGGGGCCTTGTTATATCCTTCAAGTATTAACCTCGAACTATTGAAGAATTAGCTACACTCACTCATGACATGGAGTTGAGCGTTGCAAGCCATGGAAAGACATCGCCTATTTTTTATCCAAGAAAATAAGATACACAATTCAAAGAGTCGTTCAAATACACAACTAAGGAATACATGGCGGTAATCACGACTTCTACAAAGGCCTCCACAAGAAAAAAGTTTAAAGAGAATGCACTACATCAATAAATGCGAGAAGCGAAAAATCAATCTACCTTGAAGGAGTTACAAGCGAATGAGTATTCCTTTTCTAGACTCTGACGTTCTTATGATTCTTGATGATTTGCTAACCGAGAAAGCCATTGCACTCCCAAAGTCGAAGCGACCTAAAGAATCCAATAAAGTTGATGATCCTATGTATTGTAAATTTCACCGCATCAACGGTAATCACACCAAAAAAATGCTTCATTTTGAAGGAAAAGATCATGACATTGGTACGAGAGGTAAGGATCATCATTGACGATGGTGAGACTACTGAGATAAACCATGCCACTGCCAAACTTGATCATAAAAAGGATTTGATTTCAAAAGTTCTTCCCCATATGGAATCTCCAAAAAATGAAGAAGGTGTCATCATACTACAGTTTGGGAGCTTTGAAGCAATTGAAGTTTCTGCCTTGAAGAAAACAACTAACACATCTAAAGTATATGACTTCTCCATTGAAAAGAATGGCAATACTTTGATTTCGATCACTCGCAAAAGGTAAAAGCATCAGGGGACTTCTAAACTCCGAATTTTGAAAGTTGACACAAAATCAAGTGCAAATCAGCTTCAACAATGCAAAAGCATAAAATTCAAAACCAAATCGAAGTACATGAATGCTTCATCACAAAAGGTTAGAAGGACAGTTATATTGATATAATTCTTCCTTGAAATGCTCCTTAACGTATGAGCCTAAACTACAAGTTGAAATGCTCTTCGACATATGAGCTTAAGCTGCAAGTTAAATCATTCCTCTACGCACGAATCTAAACTGCAAGTTACAACACTCCTCGACGTACGAGCCTAAAATACAAGTTGAAACGTTCCTTGACGTATGAGCCTAAACTACAAGTTGAAACACTCATCGACATACGAGCTTAAACTGCAAAGTTGAAACTCTCTTTGATGCACGAGCCTAAAATGTAAGTTATAATGCTCCTCGACGTACGAGGCTAAACTACAAGTTGAAATGTTTCTCGATGCATGAGCCTAAACTGAAAATTGAAACGCTCCTTAACACACGAGCTTAAATTGTATGTTACTCCTGGCTCACAAGAGTATACACTATGTACGGCCCCAAAAAAATTCATCATCTTGAACTACGATATGACTTGATCCTCTTCACCGATATATGTAGGCGCTTGGAGTAATCACTCTAAGCTCAGTGACATGAGTAAACAAAGAGATTTGTGGCATTGTGTGATCATCACAATATATTTTTAAAATTACATAGCTAGCACGTGAGTTCAAAAGTGCCACAGATGAGCAAAGGAGAAGAGTTAAGCAACGCAGTGTCTTAGAAGACTTCAAAAGTATATTTGTGAAAATACATAAAGATTTTGACCATGATTTTTATGTATATTGTAGTTCTTGGAGTCAGATTTGCAATGAAAGAAGTGACTTGTGATATAGAGGGCTCCTACTTTGAGTTTTGTTTTTTTTGCCAAAGACACGCGAAGAACTGAGCAAGGCAGAATTGTGGGCTGATTTTGAAATAATATCTGTTCAAATCCATAAAGTCTCTGGTAGTGATTTTTACACATGTTGTAGATCTTTGAGTCGTCTTTCCAATGGATCAAGAATCTCGTGATTCTGACACTCCTACTTAGAGTTATGAATTTTCTACTACAGATGCGTGAAGCTGAAGAGCCGAGTAAGAAAAAATTGCAGGCTGAATTTGAAACAATGTCTGTAAAAATCCATAAATCTTTTGGCTATGATTTTTACACATATTGTAGATAGTTGAACCTTCTTTCTAACGGAAAAAGAAAATCTTGATTTCAGTACTCCTACTTCAAGTTATAAATTTTCTACCACAAACGTGCGAAGCTGAAGAACCGAGAAAGACTGAATTGTGAGTTGACTTTGAAGCAACATCTGTACCAATTGAAGGCTTTTACCGTGGTTTTTACACATATTGTAGATAATTGAGTCCTCTTTCTAATGGAAAAAGAAACTCATGATTTTGGTTCTCCTACTTCGAGTTATGAATTTTCTACTAAAGACGTGCGAAGCTGAAGATTTGATTCTTTGAGTCGTCTTTCCAACAAAATAAGAAACTCGTGATTTCAACACTCCTACTTCGAGTAATGAATTTTCTACTACAAACGCACAAAGCTGAAGAGTCAAGGAAGATAAAATTGTGAGCTGACTTCAAAGTGGATTCTCCAAGTGGTCTCTCGCCAAGTCTCCAATGAAAGCTAAAGTAGTTGATTATCTCAACCAACTCCGCAATGAAGGTTTAAGGTGAAGCACCAAAGGATTGTTTGTCAAATCCTCGACTGGAAAGGTAGATGTCGCACTAAATTGTTATCTATTGGAATATATACTATTAACCATATGTTAAATATAGTAATTAATTTAGTTTTAATAGATCATATATTCGTTTATGGTGTTTGTTTATTTATATAGTAGATGATTTAGTGTATAGAATTTTAGCTTATATACAGAGGATTAAATCATTGGTTCTTATAACTATAATGTTTTTTTGTTCATAATCTAGGATGGAAATTGGACATGTCATCAGTACGATTGTAGCACAATATTATATATAATTTATCTTGATTGTGGGAACGATATAGTTCCAACTTCTTGTGCTAGTATATTTTGTTGTATTGAACGGGATCGAGTAGAGATAGTTGTTTTAGACTGACTGACAAAAGCATATTCTCTAAACTGTTGAACGTACTTATATTCTCAATCCTGATATAACTATTATAATCTGTATATATTAATTATCGTTTTGATTTATTAAAATGTGAGATTTTGAGATGAGTCAATATGCCTGGTAGATTGGATGATAATAATATATATTGGTGAAATAATAAGTTAGTTGATGGAATCCATGTCTCGATATAGAGATTGATGATGTGCCTTTTTGAGAAGCTTATAAGTTTTCATCGTGTCAAACATTGCAAGTCGATTTATGAATCTGGCACATGAAATAAGTTAAGTAGTACTCTAAAGGAAATTAATCATTGAATTAAATTCGTCAGTAATTTAATTTATTGATTAGTATATGTAATCATAACATGGGTAATTACATAAGTGTTTAATGGGGAATTTCGAAATATAAATAAAGGAGTACAATTACGAATTTCTAGTGGAATGATTTGTAATTTATTATGGTAAGAATAATTCAAATGAATTATTTGGAATTATTTCCATAATAGGAAGCCTCTGTAATTAATTTTGTGGTCCCTACAGTGTCCATATTTAATTAGAACTCAGAATCTTATTTCTAAGGGGAAAAGGGGAGACAGGCTTGAGTTTTCTTTTAAAAAGAAAACATGCGTGTATTTTTTCTAGTTGAAAAAAATAGACTTTGTTTTGTTCTCCTCTTTGGACCGGGAAGAAATCTCTATAATTGAGGATTCTTCTAACCCTAGAAAGGGAATAAGTTTTCTATACGATACTTGCCCACCCAACTATTGAGAGAGTTCAGATGTGAACTTGGGATCATTGTAGAAGACTACAAAGTTACTATCTATCTTGTGGATATCCCCTTGAAGTTCTGTCCAACTTGTGGATTCGCTTGAAAGTATCGACTCACGCTTTAAGAGGTAACTCTTGAATTAAATTTCAATAAGTTTATGTGTTCTAGCATAACATTATTGGTTATCTATTATTCGTGTAAGCAGTTTAATTCGGGTATGCTTCCGTTGTGCATATAGTTTTCCAACATTATCTGTCAAAGCTTTGATCAGAAATGTAGGAAGGGGCGGACCCACATAGGAAGTATCGGGTGCTCGAGCACCCATTAACTCTGACAAAATTTTTGTATATGCTTATAGAAACTACTGAAAAATAGATATAATCAATTCGTGAGCACCCACTAAACAAAAAGGGCTGACGGGTGCTCTGGTTCACTGAGCAAAGTAAAAGCTTACGTTGATACCCTCAACTTTGAGGGTTCGAATCCCAGCAAACTGAATTTCTTTTTATTTTTATTCTTTTTATACATATTCATTGTTATTGTTTTTTCACTTTTCTATTTTAAATATTTCATTTACTAACTAAACTATAAAAATATAAGTTTTTTGAAGAAAACCCTTCTTGGCAAGCAACTTTACTTTAAAGGAAGTGAGCACCATAGCCTTCAAATCCTGGATCCACCACTGAATGTAGGTGCACCACATGTTCCTTACCAATCACGGGCCTCATTACATCTTATTGATAAGATATCGAGACCATTGACGCTCCTTTGTTAACCAGCAAGAAAGAGAAATAAGAAAATCTAAAGAGACAAATCTGTGAGGAAAACGGTCAGCTTTAGAGACCAACTTCAAAAATCAATTTCCATCTATTCAGAAGGAGTTTGACATTGATTTTTGGATATGTCATAATACTATGAGCCTAGTGTCTTCAAAACCAAGCCACTTATCATTTGAATCCTCCTATATCAAGAAAATGATGTTTTGGTGAGGTTGGCCATAGTTGCAAAAAGAACTTCCAGATTTGGGGTTCAACTTCAAAATTCGATTCCCGTCAATCCAAATAGTGTTTGACATTTATTTTTGAATATGTCATAGTACTAGAAGTCTAGTTTTTCCAGAATAAAGCCTCTTATCATTTGGACACCTCTACATCAAGAAAATGACGTTTTGGCAAGGTTGCACATTAATGTTTGAAGAACTGCCAGATTTGAAGAACAACTTCAAAAATCGATTCCTGTTAATCCAAAAGGTGTTTAACGTTGATTTTTGGATCTGTCACAATACTAAAAATCTAGTTTCTTCCAAACTAAGCTGTTCGTTATTTGGACATTCCTACACTAAGAAAAGGATAATTTGGTGGGACTGCACAGAACTGAGAGAAGACCACACAAAATTTGGAGTTCTTCAAAAATATTTTTATGGCTAATTCAAAAGGATTTGTTTCAATGATTCTTTGATGAATTCTTTGTAAATGAGATATTCTTATATAGAGGTTCTATGAATAATTCTCATTCTTTGTACAAGGAAAGTTGTGGTAAATAGGAAGAAGCAAATCAAATCATTTCTTACCAGTCTAAAAGGAAATTACTAGCACTCAAAAGGAAAGCAATAAGTCTTAAAATTTTAAGATTTTTTCTTACAAAATCAAACAAAGGAAAGAAAAGCTGGTGTGATTATTAAATTATCAATTGTTTTCAATTTGATGGTTTGCAAGCAAATCAAGTTATGTTCTTATTTTATTTAAAATTCAACTTTGGGGACTTGTGTCGCACTCTAAGTGTTGGGGTCCAAATTTATATTCAAGTCTATGGTGGAAGTTTATTTGAACTTAAAATTCATACAACTTTGTCACATTGATTTGTTTATCCCTCTCTCGAGATTCCTTTATCTCGTCCATCGGGTGGATTGAAATAACAAAAGTCCTTAGGAGCACATCAAAATGAAGTTGCACATGACCGTACCATGCAACTTGTTTCAAAGCAAGAAACCGAGTCAAGCAAATATCTTAAGAGTGATATCTTTAGATTCATAATACTTCAAGTCTCGCAATCAAATGTCGGCAAACCTACACTTCAACAAGGCTTGAAGTAGGGGCTATTTGTAGACACAAATTTTATTGGATTTAATTCATATGAAATTTTGATTAAATCCATGTTTATTGTGGTTGAATGATTAATTTGGGCTTTACAAATAAATAAGTCAATTTATATTAAATTCAAGTTCAAGGTCCATTTCACCTTGAAGCTCAAACCCATGCCACATGTCATATTGACTAGGCATCCTAGACAAAGGTGACACCACGTGTCCAAATGAGGTGGTAGTCCCAGTCGAATGCAAGAACCAATCACAATCCGCTAAGTGTCAAAATGGCATCATTTGGTCAATCATAAGCAACTTTGTCCACCCCCCTACAACTATAAATAGGGGATAAACATGACATTCAAGGGGGGATCCTATAAAAACACTTCAATAAGGATTAGAGCAAGTGTTGGAGAAGCTACAACATCATCTACATAACTCTTCGAAGGAGTGGTCAACGGAGTTCTTTCCGGAGATTGACTTGAAGCTAAGAATTGCTTCCCGACGTTCCTGGAGATCAAATTCATCTCAAGGAGGTCTATACCATCCTACATTTGAGAAATACGCTACAAACAGTCCTCAAATCACGGAAAAATTTAGGAGAGAAGAATCAAGAGAACAACAGAATTGTACTCACATGATTCATCAATAAAAATCACATTTTTCTTTTATTTATTTTGCTTGCAGTTAATTTTTGATGCTACTAAAATTTGTTGCGAAGAGACACCTTTCCATATTTTCAAATAAATTAATTTTGAACTTCTCATTTTACTCTTAATGACATGCTTTTAAAGCCACAAAAATGTCATGGCATGTTCAAGACAAGAGGTTCCAAAAGTATTCATTTCTTTCTCAAACTTGGTGTCCAGCCAAATTCTGCCACATAAAATGAAGTAGAGTAGGCAATAAATTCATATGTACTCACATGGTAAGAGAGCTCAAGACTTTTCAGACATGGCGCTTAAGAGCTACTTAAGTAACGGGATATTATTTCGGGCAACGACCTGAAGCTCGTCCCCTCCCATCATATCTTCAACATATTCCTTAATCTTCATAGCAGAATCTTTAAGTTGAAGGCTCTCTACAAGTTTGATAATTTTTAACGAACAATTAAATATCTTGGAAATTAGGTGGAATCTCCTTAATCTTGTCATATTCCAATTGATATAATTTCTCAAGAACGGAAAAAGATTCCTCTTCAACTTTCCACTTAGTAAGAGTCACTTCATCCAAACTTTGTAGATCAGTCCTATAATTTATGCTCAAACTTTAAGAAGTTTCAAAAATGATTTTTGGTCTTTAAAACTAATAACGAACCTTTTAGTTGACACAAATTGCTGCAACGACACCAAGGCACCCAAAAAACATAGAAACTCACCCAAAACTCATCTGGAACTTCCCGAACACAAACCAAATATGCTTCTAGCTTGAAAATGATATTTCAGACTCAATGGAATCATCAAAACACCCAAACAAGGTCATCTTAACCGATGTTGACCAAAGTCAACTTTAACTTAAGAATCCCAAATTTTCAAATAAGGACATGAAACTCATCCAAAAGCTTTAGAAACTGAACCAAGCCTTTAACTAGGCCAAATATCACCATTTGAACCTAGAGGAATCATCAAAACTCAAAAATAACCTTTCTAACCTCAAACATTGACCAAAGTCAAACTTTACCTTAACTTTTCTCACACTCGTCTAATGGATCAAAATCAAACCAAGTCATAGGACCCAAACCAACAATACGTCTAGACCAAAAACTATTTTTTACGCAGCTAACGGAACAGTCGGAATTCCATTCCGAGCTTGCGATCACCTAATGTTGACTTTAGTCAACTATCTTATGCTTTCAACTTTCAAAACACAAAAAACTCTTTCAAAATGCATTTAAATACCTCGAGACTTGAGTCAATAATCCTACTAACTCAAAAGTCACGTTCATCTGACGAAATTCCATTCCAAGATTCGTAGCTCTGGTTGTTACCAAAAATTACTTTTTACAACTTAAAAAAATTTCAAAATTCTAAATCTTCTAAAAATCACAACTTAACAAATCAAATTTCAAAACCAACTTCATAAACTGATCAAATAAAACTCAGAGTAACTATTGAGAGGAGAAAAATAATAATTTTCCAAAAGTGACCTTCAGGATCATTACACAAATATTTTCCTTTACTAAATCAATTGTATACTGCCTTATATAACTAGGAACAATATTTGTTATTCATTTTATTCCTCAATTTTAGTCTGGATGGTCAAAAAGTGATAAAAGGAAGAATGTGCTTTTCTTCAAAAAAATAAATAAAAGGTGGGACAAGTAGGGACGGAACTTCTTTCTACAGAACTTGAAAATGATATTTCGGACTCAATGGAATCATCAAAACATCCAAACAAGGTCATCTTAACTCGTTGTTGACCAAAGTCAACTTTAACTTACGAATCTCCAAATTTCCAAATAAGGACATGAAACTCATCCAAAAGCTTCAGAAACTGAACCAAGCCTTCAACTAGGCCAAATATCACCATTTGGACCTAGTGGAATCATCAAAACTCGAAAATAACCTTTCTAACCTCAAACGTTGACCAAAGTTAAACTTTAGCCTTAACTTTTCCTGCATCTCGTCAAATGGATCAAAATCAAACCAAAAGTTTTGGGACCCAAACCAACAATACGTCTAGACCAAAAACTATTTTACAGAGCTAACAAAACTATCGAAATTCCATTCCGAGCATGCTATCACCAAATGTTGACTTTAGTCAAGTATCTTATGCTTTCAACTTTCAAACACAAACAACTCTTTCAAAATTCATCTAAATACCTCGAGACCTTAGTCAATAGTCCTACTAACTCGAACTGACAGAATTCCATTCCAAGATTTGTAGCTCTAGTTGTTACCAAAAATCACTTTTTACAACTTTAAATTTCCAAAACTCTAAATCTTCTAAAAATCACAACTTAAAAAATTAAATTTCAAAACCAACTTCATAAACAGATCAAATAAGGCTCAGGCTAGCTATTGAGAGGGGGAAAATGATAATTTTCCAAAAGTGACCTTCATGATCATTAGTTTATTACACAAATATTTTCCTTTACTAAATCAATTGTCTAGTGCCTTATATAACTAGGAACAATTTTTTTTATTCATTTTATTCCTAAATTTTAGCCATGATGGTCAAAAAGTGGTAAAAGGAAGAATTTGCTTTTCTTAAAAAAATAGAAAAGGTGGGACAAGTAGGGACTGAACTTCTTTCTACGGAGCACAAGACTCCACAGTCCACAATACACACTCCACACTGAAGCAAAGTAGGGATGGAAGTGGACGACGATCTTCACGCCTTACTCGACGAACAACGCCGTGAAATAGCAGCCGCCGGTGACGGTGCCGTCGATGTCGACCTCCTCTTCGCTTTTCAACTCCAAATGCAAGAGGCTATGAACGCTTCTACTTCAAAACCCACCATTAATGTAAACATTATCGGAGGTAATAATAATGTCACTAATCTTTTCCCTGACGAATTATCATACTACGAGCAACAAGTTATAGACCAACAAACAGCTCAAGTTGAGATGAGGAAAATCGAAGACGACCTCAATCGTCGAATCCACGACCAGGCTTTTGCACGGGAGATACTCAATGTCCCGGATGGTGAGTGGAAATTAACCGGTGATCTTTTACATAGGCCTTATGGGGAGGGGTCGTCGTCCGAAGGCGTGGATACGCAAAATGGAGAGTGTTTTAGTGTTTATGTGAAGGGTTTGATGGGAGAAGATGCTGATGAAGACATAGTTGGGATTAATGTGGGGAGATATATTGCTGGGATTGGAGTTGCTGTTTGTGATCCGAGTGGGATATTGGTGTTTGAAGTGAGTAAGGGTTTGGTTAAAGGCACTGAAGTATTGACGGATGAAATTGCAGAATTGAAAGCACTGATTGAAGGGCTTGATGTTGCTATAATGCTGGGTTTGAAAAGGGTTAATGTTGTTTTGGATAGTCAAACAATCTTGCAATATGTGAGTCTACAACAGTTTTAAATAATTTTTTAATATTCTGTCATAAGATTAGAATATTCAAATTTGTCCTTTAATGTATCTTTTATATTAAGGAAAACATGTATCTTTGCAATTAGGAAGAGGGAATTTTGTATGTCTGCTTTCGTTGGGAGGATAAGAAAGAGTAGTTTCGTTCACCCAAAATGCATTGTTTTTGAAAGCTGTATGTTCCTGGGTATGTCAGGTTTTATCTTGGAGGATTAATATGTTTTTGGAGGATCATCTAGCATATCATACAATGTATACGTCCAATTAATTTTCCTTACTTGCCATTCCGTGTGTCGAGTCGAGTCGAGGGAAATTAATACCTCATTACTTTAACCCTGTAGAATTTATTAGTTTTCTATGACTCACAAGTATTATTAAATGGGTTACTTTCTATTGGCATTGGGTACACGTGATGTTATGATCTTAGGCTTATTATGATGCAACTTAGAAGGTATTGACATGATTGATGTATATTTGTTATGCAGGTTAGAGGCACGTTGCATCCAAGGAAGGGTAATATTGTTGCACTTATTGAACAAGCAACTTCTTGCCTAAGAAAATTTACAGATTGTATACCATCTCTTGTGACACAGAACACCATCAACTTGGCAATTAAACTTGCTACCGATGCAATAGTCTCTCAGGTTAGAGGACCAGCAGAAAATAGCCTTCGGAAGAGCATCACTGAGACTTGTACTATATGTCTGCAAGATACTGATATAAATCATATGTTTCTAATTAATGGTTGCCTGCATTATTATTGCTATTCTTGTATGAATAAACATGTGGAAGCTAAGCTCCTTCAAGGAATCCTACCTAAATGCCCTCATGATACATGCAAGTCTGAACTGAAATTAGATAACTGCAAAAAGTTCCTGATACCCAAGCTATATGATTTGATGAGTGAACGTGTGAAGGAAACTACCATTCCTATCACGGAAAAGATTTACTGCCCAAATCATAAGTGTTCTACATTGATGTCAAAAGCTGAGGTCCATATATCTATTCAAAATGTCTCCGTGGGAAAACAACAAGCTGGGGCTACAATGTGCACGAAATGCCACCTTAATTTTTGTATCAACTGCAGAGTTCCTTGGCATAAAAACATGACTTGCTTTGACTATAGAAGACTTAACCCTTACTTGTGTGTAGAAGATGCAAATCTCAAGTCTCTTGCCGCACAGAGTCGTTGGCGTCAGTGCGTAAAGTGCAACCACATGGTGTCTCTTGGCGAAGGTTGCTATCATATTTACTGCAGGTTCTTAGCTTCTCTTCCTTCTTACATTTTCGCCTTACACGGTATACATTAACTTAACTAGGTAATAGGGAAAAGATAAACTTTTTGGAATGCTTATATTAGCTATTAAGCTGGTCAATAGAGCATCATATACTCGAGATGCTTATGAGACAGTTAAAATGTTAAAATCACTGAAGATCGTAGTCTGACTTGGAAAATAAAAATTATTTTTTTGGTTTAAAAGCCAGGATCAAGGAGATTCTAGGTTTTCTTGAATGTTTTAATTCTTTCACTGTGAAATTCTTACTCCATTGCAACTTGTTATTATTTTGGTTGGAGTCACATTATGTTTAGATAGGTGCACTTACATGTAAAAAATATTCCACTTTTCATGATAGAACTTTTAAAGTGTGAAGTTTCTCTCATGTCTTTATAAGTGATAATTTTTTTTATAGTTTCCGAGGGTGTTTCAGAAACATCCTCTCGGCTAAAGTCAACGCACACTCTACCCTCCTCATACCCCATTTGTCCGACTACAATGGGTATGTTGTTGTTGCCAATGGAGAAGCAAAAGATCATCCATTTTAAGGCAGTGCACTAAACAGGGATAACTTAAACAGAATCATACAAATGAAGTTGTTTAATTGGGATAATAATCCACTATATATACATTCTATTATGCTGCATGGCATGGAAATCAATGGGAACAGTTTTTCCATTTATCTTGCTACACAACATCAATTTCTTCATGTCCTGATATTCTTTCCTAAAGTTTACATCTGCTTTGGAACCAAAATAAGTTTTTCTTTTTGGTAAGGAACAAAGTGGCTAAAAACAAGAATCTAAGTACCTATATAATTCATGCGCTATATTTGAATGGGTTAATGTCCCACATTAAAACCTGTTAGCTGAGGCTTTTTTTTATAAAGAAAATTGCATAACACATGAAATACATGCAGCATGCAAATTTGGTACTCACATCATTCTTCAAATGATGAACATAAGTCTTCTTCTTTTGGATTTGTGTCGTGCCCTCATTTCGACCCTACCCATATAATTTTTCTTTTTCAGTAGGGTCGTACTATCAACCCAACCCTATCCATATAATTTCTATTTTCCAATAGGGTCGTGCCATCACCAAGCCCCTCATAAGCCCTCGTATTAATTACATTCGTAACAAGCTAGGTACTTATGAGTTGTATGCACTGGCTTGAGGGGGAGTGTTAGATTAAGAATAGGAATAAGAATAATATTTACAATTCTGCTCATAGAAATAGAAATAGTATATTGAATCCTACTTAGAAAAGGATTGTATTGTAATGTCCTAGTTGGAAAATGAGTCTAATGTTGTGTCTATAAATAGGGTCTCAATGTAATAATGTAGACACTAGACACACAATTTAATTAGATTCTTTGCCAATATTTCTCTCAGTACTAGCTCTTTTCTATGTTGATAGAATGTTATTTAAAATGGAAAAACAGTATCCATGAATAAAACGAAAAAATCAATCAAGCAAATTCTTAATTCCAATTAAAGTGAAGAAATGATAATATCAATAATTATTGAACCTTTCAAGTGTCAACCAATTGTAGTGATTCTTAGTTGAAGTTTAAATTTTATATAAAAGGAAAATAATTAGGTTATAAGAAGAATACTCATTAGGGGTGTGCATACTTTGATATATACTGAATTACTGTACTGAAATTGAAATTTTGGGTATGTGGTTTCTCTATTATGGTACTTGGTCTGCATTTTCAAAAAGTTTGGTGTAGGTATTTACAAAAAAAATAAAATAAAATATAGTACCGGATTTAATTATGTATAAAATTGATATATATTATATAATTATTTTTTGTAATATTAATGTCAAACTTTACCCACTACAATGGTAAAGTCTCAACCATCAAACTTACCCATTATTTCATCTTCAAATTGAAATATAGAATCTGAAGTTGGAACATAGTGAGATGAATTGTAAAATGATATATGATATAAATTATAATTTCAATTTACAAGTATGTATATAAGCTGGTACCTAATATATTACTACTGATGTAGTTTTCAGTCAACACTTAATGTTGGTAGGCTTCATCATCAAGTTCTGAAACAGTATGATGATAATGGTGATGTATATAGTTTCTGTAGGTGAGTGTGTGTAGGAATTTCTGAGTTCAATTGGTTCCGGACTCCAAAAGAGGGTCAGAAATCATTTTACTTTTGTGGGGGGGTGGGGGGGAGCGGAAATTAATTTGATATGAGAACATTTTTTTCTTTGATAAGGAAAAACAAATGTTGATTGATATAGTGTGTTGGATGCCTGGATCCAGTGTTTTAAGGGAAGACCAGGGAAGTAAAATTTGTTGTGGTCAAGGTATAGGAGTGATATCGAGAATATTGCTGTCAAGGTTGGCATGTGTTAGAAATGTGTAGTTGTATCAATTTCCTTGATATAGTGTTTAAGGGAAGACCAGGGAAGTAAAATTTGTTGTGGTCAAGGTATAGGAGTGATATCGAGGAAAGAATATTGTTGTCAAGGGTGGCATGTGTTAGAAATGTGTAGTTGTATCAATTGCTTAAAATGAGAGTAGAAAACTTTACATTCACTCAACTGATATCCCTAGCATCTTTTATCTGTATAATCTTTGTTTTATTGCATACTAAGAAAGGAAAAATACTTATTGGGCTAAAAGTATGTGGAAATCATCAAATGAAGACTTATGAAGTAACTCCTCACGAAGACTGAAAGGGTAACAAAGCAGAATGTTAGTGCCCTTTAGACGATAGAGCATCTATAGCAGGATATGTTATCTTTGCTTATATGTCTAAGGTGTTTGATTTTTGACTGTCTAAAATGTAAGTGATGCATGAGTTCCTGTCTTCCATTCTTAGCTTGTGTTCTATGTTTAATTGTTGAGAACTATCTAGTTTGTGTGAGAAATAAGGACTTGGGAAATATTATTAAGACTTGTAAACTACGTTGTTCATTGAGACCTATATATAGACACTAGGGGTGTGTTTGGTATGAAGGAAAATATTTCCTAAACATTTCTTAGAAATAAATGGTTTTCTTATTTATTTTTGGTGTTTGGTCTACAAGAAGAAAATATATTTTCCCAAGAGCATTTAGGTATAATCTGACAAATACTATGACATCGACCTTGACCCGAGACCTTGGCTCCCGTCCTGACATGAGACCCGACTCTGTACATCAACTTAAGACCCGACCCCGACTTATGACTCCCTTCCTTTGACACCCAACCCCGAATCCGACTCTTGACCTGAGACCCAACACTTAACCCTAACCTCCATGGCCTGATCCAAGACTCGACTCCCGACCCTAACCTTGGGCCCGACTCTCGACTTGGAGTTAAGTCTATTTGGAAAACATTTAATCCAACCAAAATGAAAAAATTGAAAAATATTTTCTTTCATACCAAACACACTTTACATTACAATCTTTTTTTAGGTAGGAGATACAATCTTATTCCTGTTCTAACAAAATGCAAACAAACTTGTACAAAAAAGTACAAATAGGCATCTATTGGAGAGAGAGAGAGGGGGAGGGAGGGAGGGAAGGACAATTAATAAGAGTACCAGAAATGCAATTATGAAGACAATCCGTGGGAATTGCAAAATGAGGTCAAAGTGTAGAGGAAGACATGTTCTAGAACTAAATCCCACGTTTACCCCTAGAACAAAAAGTGAGATCTTGTGGTCTAACAAGCATTTTTTATCGTTAATAGGTTAAGAAAGCTTCCTGTCCCGTTTGATCTAGGTCATTAGCTAATTTATAGAGCTGATAGACTTCGAGTAAACGCCTAAGAGGAATAATCTATTAGGGTGTTTTCTTGAAGGGGTTCTGGGCAATTGGAGCTATTTTCCATGACTAACTTCAAGATACTTAACTAATATGACTTCTTGTTACTAGCATCTCACAGTCATTTGGTCAAATGACAAAGTTGTGGAACTGAGTTAAGCTCTCTTTGTATAATGCCACAGAGATGCAAATCTATAGAGATTAGTTTTCTTTGCTTTTTTTTTTTAACTCCACCTTCGACAAACACTTCACTACTTTCTTTAAAAAGATGCAGCAACTATTATTATGGTGATGCGTGACAACAATTTATCACTGTGCTTTGACAAATTACTAGTTGAATTTGTTTGTTTCAATCAAACATCATTGGTAAAGAACTCATCAAACTTTATTCGTCATTAAATCATACTTGTCAACCATTGATGAACTAATTTTGTCAACCAACCAAAGTTGGCTGACGATTAGATGATAATAAAAAGTCGTAGCAAACCCAATAACTACTTGTACTAAAAAACAAGTAAGCGTAATTCCCCCTAAACAATAAAATATATTAACATGGGGAGGAGCATATTTACTAGTTATATCATCTGCAATTGCTTGAATCTCGAGAAGGTTGCCTACTCCATACCAATTTTCAGATCTTTGGTATGGTGCATGCTTCATTAGGCTTATCAAAAGAACAAGTTGGTCTGCGATGCGTTTGGTGGCTGCATTGTTGTTCAATATTTATTTTTTCTTTTTTTGGGGCAATGAGGTGGTGTGGCTGGGAATATGCATAATCTTAATGAAGACAACAATTATACTTTCATAAACTTTTGAACGAAGGGTGCAACAAAGATATTTTGCTGGGGATTTGGAGCATTGAGGGAGATATTGTGATTTTGGCTACTATACGAGCATTAAAGATTGAGGAGGTTAGGGGTGCTATTCATACAATGCAAAGAGTAGAGAGATCGTGCCACAAAGATCTTAGTGGAATTATGGAGAAGTGCAAAAATGGTAGGTATAGGAGTAACTGGCTTGGTTGTTTAATGTCAATTTTTAGATGGTGAAAATGCCCAAAGAATAAAGTACAATGATCCCGTTGTATAAGAATAAGGGCGTCATAAAAAAATACAACAATTATAGGGTATCAAGTTGTTAAGTCGCACTATGAAAGCTTATGAGAGGGTGGTGGAGATGAGGGTGAGGAGGGGCATGCCTATTTTTGATAACTAGTTTGGATTCATGTTGGGATGCTCAACTACGGAAGTCATTCACCTCTTAAGAAGGCTGGTGGAGTAGTATAGGGAGAGGAAGGACTTACACATGTTGTTGATCGACCTAAAAAGACGTGACAAAGTAGAAATGCTTGAAGGCTAGAAATGTACTTTTGGCGTACACTAGGGCGATCAAGGATATGTATGATGGAGCCAAGACTCGGGTATGGACAGTACGAACTACGAAGAGAGTAGGAAGAGACTCCGAGCACTTCCAGTTGTGATGGGGTTGCACCAGGGAGTAACTCTTAGCCAATTTTATTTGTCTTGGTGATAAATTAATTGACGTGACTAATCTAAGGTAAGGTGTCATGGTGTATGTTATTTGCGGATGATAGTTCTTATTGATGAGACTCTTGGAGGAGTTAATGCTAAGTTGGATGTGTGGAGACAAACCCTAGATTCTAAAAGGTTAAGGTTGAGCGGAACCAAGACAAAATACTGGGAGTTCAAGTTCAGTGATGTAGCACATGAGGCTAGTGTGGAAGTAAGGCTTGATACACATGAAATCTAAATTTTTTTGAAGTATCTTGAGTTTATTATCTAAGGAGATAGAGAGATTGACGATGATGTCACACATCTTATTAGTATTGGGTGGATGAAATGGAGGCTTGCATCTGTAGTCTTGTGTGATAAGAAGGTGTCATCGAAACTTCAAAGCAAGTTCTGCAGAGTGGAGGTTAGACCTACTATGTTGTATGAGGCAAAGTGTTAGCCAGTCATGAAATCTCATGTTCAAAAGATGAAGGTTGGGAAGATGATGATGTTGTGATAGATATGTCGCCATACTAGAAGTGATAGGATTAAAAATGAAGATTTTTGGGACAAGGTGGGAGTGGCTTCGGTGGAGGACAAGATGCAGGAAACAAAATTGAGATGATTTAGGCATGTGAAGAGGTGATGCACAAATGCTCCAATGTGGAGCTGTGAGAGATTGGCTACGGATGGTTTTAGGAGATGTAGAGGTAGAGGTAGAGGTATGCCAAATAAGTAATAGGGAGAGGTGATTAGAAAAGACACGACGCAATTTCAGCTTACCGATGACATGACCTTAGATAAGAAGTTGTGGAGGCCACGAGTTAGGGTAAAAGGTTAGTAGATAGTAGATGGATGTCTTGCTTATCTTTCCGTACTAATAGTCATATTATCACTCAACAAGTTTCTTGTCCTTCAACGTATGTTATTACTTGTTGTTTCTTGCACTTTGAATATTGTATTATTTTGTTATAGTTACCTTTCTTTCTTCAAAATGCTTTGACATGCTCTCTGTAGTCTTTTTCCCATGATTTCCTTCACTCCTGGTAATTCTTTTTTCAACGTGTTTCAATTTTTTTTCTTTCATCAAGGGTCTATCAGAAGCAACCTCTCTATCTCTGGAGGTAGGGGTAAGGTCTGCATATACTCTACCCTTCTCAGTCCCTACTTATGGGATTACAATGGGTATGTTGTTGTAAACTATGTTATGTAAGCTGGTTCACTACTTACCCTTATATGTAAATTGTTGTTGAACTTCATTTTCTATTGTAAGGGCTAAGGTTCAGATTGAGTACTTTAAATGTTTTTCCAGATGTGGTCACGAGTTCTGTTATACATGCGGAGCTGAGTGGAAAAACAAGAAAGCAACATGTTCCTGCCCAGTATGGGATGAGCGAAATATCATTTACGACAATTGACTCCAACCAAGGAGAGGCTGATCAGGATATAGCCATGACTGTCTATTTTGCACCTAAATAGTAATTTCACTCTCATATGACTAAGACCTTGGTGGACATGGTTAAGCAGTATTTGCACCGTTGGAGGTAGGTATATATTTAGTAGAACAGTTGAGGTGAGCCCAAGTTGGACACCACCTGTAGAAAAAAAGGGGTTGTTTTCATATGTCTAGGTTCTTTTGTTTCATGGAATCGTGTTAATACATGCTGCAAGATTGCCAGTAGTAGGAGATAGAAAAGTCGAGAGCACCCCTCTTCGTCTAGTTTTGAGGGTCTGACAGTTTATGGTTTTCTGTTCAATTTTATGATATTCCAGTTATTTAGTTATATTTTAGGGCAATATTGGAAAAAGGTGCATTTTGGTCATGTTTGAAAATTTTACATAATAGGATAAAATAAGCAATTCGATGATCATATTTGCTCGCAATGAAGATGTTCAATACTTCTACGATACACATGCTCCCAATGTATATTTGATAGTAGTACAAAATTTGTATTTCAATAAACAGTTTAGTGTAGTACAGAGTTTGTATTTCAATAAGTAGTCAAGTGTGAGTTGAACATTTAAATCTTCAGATAGAGAAGATGCTAAAAGTACAATGTGAATTATGTAAATTTTTACGAAGGAAGAAGCATTAGTTTTACATTATATATTATATAGGAATAAATAACGTAATCCTTCTCTTTATATTAGTGTTTCCTATATCATATTTAATTTAATTATCTTGTTGAAATATTCCTAGATCATATCAAATTGTCATAATTTCAAAATTATAATCAAAAAGGAAAAAAAAATACATTTCAAAGCAAAACTATGTGTAAGCAATGTCAAAATCTTAAAATATTACAAATTATAAAAGGAGAATGAGTAATTTTTCAAAATCAAAGTTTTAAGTTTATTTGAATAATCCAATCTCAGAAGGATTTTAAATTGTTTGTTGGTTGGTGCGGTCATATATGTAACAGGAGTTGTAGGTTCTTCCTTCCTAGTGAGACTTTTTCATAGGAATTTCCCCATTAGATCAGGGGTTACTATAGGAGCCAGGTACGTAGGGATGTCAATGGTGTGGGTATGGTGCAGGTGCAGGGCAAATCTGGATAAATTCATAGACTTTTCCCTGCCTACTCGCCTCGCATAGAAAAAATATTTATTTATTCCCTGCCCCACCCATCCTTGCATTAACCCGTCCTGCAAGCTTCAACCATCTCTCGCTGCAAACAGTACCCAATTAGTTCCCACATATTGACGAATTAAGACGGTACTATATATATTTTTTCCTGGTTTATTCATTGATATATGATGGTTGGTTTAAGATTTGAAGATTTATACATTATATTTTTTTTTTAGTTTAGATAAGCAATTGATCACCCTCTTTTAAAGGCCACTGAAATTTTATCTTGATCAGCTTATTTGCTAAGAAGATGAAGACTTCTGCTACAATTAAATACCCCAACCCACCCCCGCTTCGCCCCGCCCCCACATAAAGTTAAGGATTTTAGTTTAGACCCGCCCTACACTCGCTCCACCCCATTGTCATCCTTATAGGTACATTCTATCTGAAAACATGAATGAAAGGAAGATCTTGAAAACATAATTCTAGTTTGTTTTTAATTCTTCCTAGGAATATAATTTAAAGAGCAAGTGTTAAAAGCACATCTAAATTAAAATTATTGTTTTCAGTTCCATACTTAAACTATTAGGATTGTGAATTTCGTACCCAAACTATCACTCATTAATTTGAGAAACACACCTTCGTGTGTGTAAGACACTGTCGTTTAATTTAAAAGTCTTGTCCACATGGACAAAACATTACACCTTGACAAAAATTAAATAAAAACTATTTGTATTAGTTAAAATTTAAGATTAAAGTATCACTATCACCAAAAATAGAAATTAATTTCTTTTTAAAATAAAATTTAAAACATTTTTCTTACCCCACTCC